>JAZGLO010000933.1:2682500-2962500 GCA_036873155.1 Biomphalaria sudanica | reverse complement strand
TACCACCCAAGGTTCCAACAATTTGAGATCCCCTCTATTTCGGTACATCATATATGCACGTGTTTTATATGTGCTTACAGATTGAAGAATAAAACACCCACACGTAAATGCAATACTTTATTTTGGTAAAATCATAAACCTTTCGGATCCGTCTATTCGCAAATAAAATTTAAGATGCGATTTTGTTTTGCTTGTCAAAAGTATTAATGTTTCAAAGTTTCATTCGCCTTGTAAAAAATTGTGTTTTTTTTCTGTAAAATGTTTAACATGTTTTGGGTATTCCTTTAAAATTAAAGATAATTTACTTCCTTATCCAAATCTCCCGCTGGACGACTGGGGATGGCATCGAGCAGGGTATGAAACCGGGACCGTCGAGATAATCAGTCCTGCTTGCGAACCGCACGACCAGGCATTGCTGTTAACTTAATAACTAAGTAATAGCCCATTATTGATAAAGAGTTATATTACACATTACGGCATTACAACTACCGGATATATACACTATATCAGACGGGCGATTTTAGATAATCTTTTGATATTGATTTGTAATTGAAAAATAAAAGAAAGGGGCATCAAGCTTGTAATTCGGCAACGTCTGCTCGATGTCCCAGCACAGGTATTAACAGAGCTATTGCTATTTTCATTTAAATGGAACTAGAAAGAGGTTGTAGATCTATCTAAATTAAACTTCTGATTTAGCACTCTTAAGATCAATATGTACTAGATCTAGATCTTAAATATAAATTTGGGATAAGATTTATGTAAAAAAAAGCCCAGATAATCTATTAATAAACTGAACGCAATATTAAATTAGATACTAGATTAGTTTAAGTATTTTATAACATTGCAATATTGATCTAGACATTTGGAAATAAAAATCTACACTTTAGGTCTAGAAATTGAAATTATTGATCTTGATCTAGTCTAAATCATGGCTGCCTGGTCGTGCGGTTTACCCGCTGGACTGTCGTTTGGATTTATCGATAGTCTCAGGTTCAAACCCTCCCCGCTCCCATCCCCCATCGTCCTGCATAAGGTTTGGACTTTAACCCTGAAGGAACATCCGAAACATGTAAAACAACAAACATTCTAAACTAGACTAGATACTAGATTAGTTTAAGTATTCTAGATCTACATTCTACAATGATTTTAATTACAATATAAATGTAAATCTAGTTTTTTTTTTAAATGTAGCTCTAGTGTAAAAAGAATTCTAGATCTAATGTAAAAAATCTAGCTCTAGTGTAGAAAATATGTTTTAAATACGAATCCGATTACGAGGTTTAAAAAACATTACTAAACCGAGTTGTTTTAGCATTTTATTTGAATAATGTATTCCATATGACGTCAAAGGAAACAAATCCACTACGTCAGAATGCCTAGAGTAAAAAACGCCTTAATCAATACGAGCCAGTTATCGAGTATTCATAGACATTGTTGCACCCAGTGAGTTTTTTTAGCATTTCATTTAAAGAATTAACTCCATGTGACGTCAAAGGAAAAAAATCCACTACCTCACACGGCCTAGTTAGACTAAAAAATGTCATCTATACGAGCATCCATTCGAGGATTCATAGACATTGGTGTACAGAGTGAGTTCTTTTAGCATTTCATTTAAATAATTAACTACCTATTACCCTAATTTTAAGTTTCTATAATAGATTGTTCCGAATGTTTATCTATTTAGAGAAAATAAGAATTCCAGATTAATCAAATACCGTTTATTAAATTTGTGGGATTGTCTCGTGTGAATATTAGATGCGCCAAAGCCTTGTGGAGATATTTTCAAACCATAATTTGGTGTTAGGAAGTTGCTTGCCTTAAAAATCGGAACATAATATTAACGATAATTGGATTTTCTAACGTTTTAACTAGAAAATTAAATGTAGTGTGAGTGCGATTTTACATAAATAGAGTTAAAATATTTTTCATCTTCTTGTTTAGTTTAAAGCTATTAAGTTTATATAGAAAAATAGTCGCTGGGCTGTTTTCTTTGTCATATTTCCGAGCACTAGAGAATCCAGAACTTTGGAGTGGGGGGGGGGCGATTGTTTTTACAAACCCTAACCCTAACGCCGAGTAAACCCTAACCCTTTGCATAAACGTGCGTACAGCATATATATATATATATATATATATATATATATATATATATATATATATATATATATATATATATATATATATATATATATATATATATATATATATATATATATATATATATATGATAATAAAATAAAGCAGTGTTTCTAAACCTTCGGCGAAAAAATAAAAAAGTCATGTTGAGATCTTTCTCTTGCAAGCTTGGGGGTCTGGGGGAGCGCTGTAAAATTCCCCAGTGGGGTTCGTGGCGAAGCCCCGACGCAAAAAAGTGTTCTTGCATTCTTCATTGCAGAAACGCATTCTCCTGACATTTATAGCTTATTATTCATCAGTGAGGTTCGGGTCGAAGGGTTAGAAAAGCGTTTTCTTGCATTCTTCACTGAAGAAACGCACTCTCCTGACCTAAAGCTCATTTTTTATCCAATTATAAAGGACCTTTCGAATAATGTTGAAAAATATTCTTATATAAATTTTTAGGCACTTAATACATTGCCAATCAAACCGATTTGTTCCTTGAAAAGATCAGATATTCCACATCTTTAGATTAAGGCTTTGAGGATCGCCGCCGAAAAAAAAATTCGATAAATAATATTCAATAAAATTCAAGCATAAATTGTGAGTTATAGTCCAAAACTTATTTAACTAGAAAAATAAGAGATTGAGTAAAGGTTGGAAAAAGGCGACTAGGAAAAGATTATCTGAGTTTATAGCTCATCTTAATTGTGACTCTTATACTGAAAAATTGTGTTTGAATTATAACTTTTCCAAAGCAAAGTCTTTCTTAAAATAATTTAGATAAATTCATGTGAAATTACATAAACTCTGTCTGGAAAGGGTTGGGAGCGATAGAGTGAAAATGATTAATCCTCACTCCTTTTTATAATTTCTGCTAATGATTGCATTTGACATTTAAGAATATGGTTGGGGCGACTCGATATAAGAATTTAATTTTATAGCATGTATAAATTATATTAGTGACAGATTTTTTTAATTTTGTAATTTCTTAACTATAATACAAAAAGAAAAAGTATTTGTTTGTCCCATGGGGGAAAGGTGATTGCATGTATCGCCCCTTCCACCTGGTACAAGCATTTTTCATTTTATATTTACTAATCATAAAATTTAAGATTAGAGTGTGTTGCGACATAATATACAATGGGTTCTCGTAGTTTATACTATATACATATTCAACTAATTTTGTTTACATACAATGATTTCGCCATAAAAATAGGACCGCCCCCCCACTCAGAGGGCTAGAGTGGGGAGGGCAGTACATGCAATCGCCCCCCCCCACCCCACCGAATCGGCAAAAATACCTGAAGGAGAGCGACATAATATGAAATGTATATATTAATTCAACTAATTTTGTTCACAAACTATGATTTCTCCGAAAAGTAGGACCGCCCCCCCACTCAAATGTTTAGGTTGGGAAGGGCAGTAGAGGTATTCGATCCCCACCCCATCAGCCAACAGGAGAACGACATAATATAAAGATCGGTTAAAATACCAATAACATACAGATATTTAATTAATTCTGTTAGCAAGCTGTGATTTCTACATATAAATTGGACCGCCCCCCCCACTCGAAAGTTTAGGGGGGGGGGCGGAATTGATGCCATCGCCCACTCCCGACTTCACCATATCGACAAAAATACTAGAGTGGGGGGGGCGAAATAATCTAAAAATAGGTTTAAATATAACTCGGGTAGGCGAGTGGGGGGGGGCGATCACCCCTACCGCCCCCACCTAGATCCGCCAGTGTTTCCGAGGTGGACTTCCCTTGAGACTTTGTTATTATTGATGACGCCTAGATATTTATATGATTTTAATTGTTCTATCAATGTAGTCTTTATCTGAAGTTCGTGTATCATTTTTTTTCATTCTTTCTGAAATCTATTATAAGTTCTTTAGTTTTTGTGACATTCAGTTCTAAAAAGTTGTCCTTGCACCAGTTTGTAAACTCTTCTATCGTACTTCGATACTAAGTCTCCTGACATAAGTCCTACTGCGATTTCTACAGTGCAACGTCTTGAGTTGTTCTAAGCAAAATAAAAACGGAAAATAATAACTGTGGGTATATAACGTTTTGTGAAAAGGTGTTATTCTAAATAAAGTGCTTCTCTATACTAAGATTAAAGTGAACAAACAAAAGAAGGAATAAAATTTGAGGGCTAGAAAACTGTGTTGGGGAAGGGAAGGTTGTAATGCTGGCCGTTTAATTGATGTGTTTAAGAGCGTTCCGACAAATGAAAACCCACTTATTTAACAATTATTTCAACCGTAGTTAAGCACGGGTATCAGCTAGTTTTAATATAAATCAGTGATGCTCTGTCTTATTTGGCCGGCTAGCCAATTTTATTTCCAACACTCTTGTCGCGGGCCACTACATGAAGGCGAAAAAAAAATGGACAATACACACATTTTTATTACAAACCCGAGAATCTAGTAATTACATAAATTCATGACAAATTTATCATTAACTAACTTTTAAATATCCTGCTGCTTAGTGAGACAGCAAGTAATGAATCTAAAATTCTGGATGTTCGTCTTTAAAAAAACAATTCTTATCAATCCTCCACTCTAGGTGTTAACAAGCGCATCTGAAATCAAGAATGTCGCCTGATTTATTTATGTGTTTAGTTTCATAAAGCTGTTCAATGTTATGTTTTTTAAAAAAGAGAGAAAATTCTGTATAAAACAAATTTGTTAGCTTATTATCGATACCTCTCCATTTACCCTAACAACGGGAGCTAGTTTCTGTTTTAAACATGTTTGTAGTGTTGGTAAAGAAGGGATGTTCTAGACTGAGTGTGTCCGATGGAGCCATGGGGTCCTAGGCTGTAGTTTGGGCATCACTGATATCAATGATCAAGCTGTTTATTCGATAATTATCCAAGGGTTTTTAATTATTCATTTCAGAATTTTAAACTATTACTACCAAATAAAACTAATATATAATTCAGTGCTGCTGAGGTTGTTTTTTGTGGTCCATTTTAGAAATGTCTATTGATACAAAATTTTATTTAAGATTGCAATACTGTTTCATTGCTAATGGATTATTTTGTATTTGTGTTCCAGACTGCAAGAGTCAATGGAAGTGTAGCATACAAACATGAACAGATCAATGGCAGCGAGTTTTACAATACATCTTGTACATTTAGTCCATTGATGAAACCTGAAAATGGACTACTTAAGGTTATGGTGACTATGTATCCCAACATTACTGGTAATGACAGTGATATACAATATGGAAAAAGCAGCATATTAGAATTACATGGTAATTTTTGGTGCTCTAAAAATAATACTAATTGGTATCTTTTATGTGACTAAGTTATAAAATTTAAATTTTAAATTTCTGTTTCTCTTCATTTGCCTCCTTCAGTCATGAAACGACTATGGTTCATCTCGTCAATTCGAACACTTTTTCATATGACTGTGGACCACTATTTTGGAGAGACACTCCCGTCCACATATATTGCATGTCAATGTGGCTTTCGCTTTTGTGGTAGAGGAGCTGGCCGTTTTCCATGTGGCGCGCTTTTCTTTTAGGAATCGAGGCCCATGTTTTCTCACTCTCTATATCTTTCTTGGTCACTGTCTCTCTCCAACTAGTGCGTCCTCCCAGTGGTCAGCATCAATGTTTACTGATTTAAAATCCAGTTTTATCACATCAACGTAACGGAGATGGGGCGATCAGTTTTTCTTAAGACAGACGCAAGTTGTCCGTGCAGCATGATTTTTGGGATGCGATAGTCCTCCACCCGGCAAACATGTCCGAGCAAGCGCAGGCGGCGTTGCTTGACGATCAAAAGATGCTGAGAAGGCCCATTCTGCGAGGATCTTTGTATTACACACTTTTTCTTTCCATGTTATTTTTAAGATCTTTCGATAGCAGAGCAAGTGGAATGAGTTTCCTTTCTTGTTTTTGTGTAGATTGTCCACGTCTGGCTGCCGTATAGTAGCGTTCTAAGAACGTATACCTTGTAGACCTCTATTTTGGTCGCCAACATGACCGATAATACACTATAAACTGTAATAACTACTAAACCGTAAAGAGATTCCTTACAAAGGAATTTAATGACATTTTACCTTTACATTTACCTTTACCTATCCCTTAGTCTGTAGGACAGTTGGGTCACCAAGCAAGATCTGTCGACCGTCTTTCTCCATGAAATTTGTATTTGGTAAACGATATTGTGAGGGGATATTATAAGTGGATCAAACACTTTGAGATGTTATGAAATGCATCTAATTATCATTCCCTGAGAAGGAATAAAAACTTCAGTAATGTGAGGGATAATTTATCCGAAATAAATCATTAGTGACTGAATACATGTGTCAACAATTAGCATGCATTCTAGTCTAGATAAAAGAATAACTTTGAATACTTTGTCAATATCAAGTTATTAAAGAAAAATCTCATTAAGTCAAAGGTTCGAATGAGATATGGTGTTTACCTGCTCATGAATATATGGCTATGTAAATTAATAGATAATGAATAGTCAATACAACTAAAGTTATAATATAAAATAAAGTCATAAATAAAATCTACTTTCATTATCCGTGATATAGAAATACACAAATATATTCATAATACAGTTACTTGAATGTATAAAATTATTAACAACTAAGTAAAGTGGTTCGCAAGCACATTACAATGTTACATACCACCAATCCGAATGAAAAAAAGGAAAAATTGTGTAGAGCTCAAAGACAGGAGAATCATCCTTTCTTCATGACGTGAGGGTAGGGGAGAAGTCCCGTCCACGTTGGTTCAGTGAATGGAAGGGGGCACACCTCGGTCAGGCGTTCAACTAGCTTTATCAAGTGGAGGCTACTCCTGTCGAAGTCTAATTTGGCATAGGTTGGGAGGGAAAATGTAAAATGTGAGATTAGTAAATTAGGCGGATGTTATATCGGAGGGGGGGTATTTTAGCGTTAGATTGGCGAAGTTTGGAAAATTAAATTACTGATACGTTAAATACAATATAAAAATAATAAATGCTTGGACCTGAGTGATACCTTATGTGAACTTAAGACTTAAGAGCATTGCATTGCGCATTTATACAATTATACCCTAGGCCTAGGCACAAAAGAAGCCACAACTACAAGCAATGCATACTGGTATTTTTATAATTTTATAATGCGGATAGGGGTAGTTTTGTGTGTGTTGCCAGCTGACTCAAATTTAGGAGTCAGTTATAGAGATTGGGTCTCAATCAAGGAAATCCTATGCCGAACTGGGAGTCGACCACTTAGTGAGGTTGTGACAGAGCGTCGCATGAGGTTCGCGGGACATGTTATATGACAAAATAAATTACGCATACCAAGAGTTGCAATTAAATGACGCGAGGAAAGCGCAACCAGAGATGTCCTCGTATAATCTTTCATGGAGGATCCCAGAGCAGTGGACACACGATGGGAAGATGATTCAGACTTTGCCAGTGACAGATGTTTTGGAGACAGCTAGCTGCCCAATGCTCCAAACTGTGCGGGAGGATCTAGGTCCTAAGTAAAATAGCAGAATAAGTTTTTGAACTTAAATTTTGTAATAGCAGGATATTGAACTGTAGATACCTCAGAATATGCCTTTTAAATACCGGAAATAGTGGAAATACCGGAAATAGTGCCTGACGCTCCCCCAGACCCCCTTGCTAACAAGGGCGGGGTGTCTACAGTTTTTCCGCTAAATCCAGGAAGAACCTATTCTAAGGTACAATAAACGTATTCCGAAAGATAGAATGGTTAGAATGTAATAAACATTAATTATGAATACACATACACACACACAAACACACACACACACAGATACAAGAAACACACACACACACTCTACATGCTGGTAGGTGATTACCAAGAAGAAACGAGCGATGTTCCGTCTGGTTCTAGAGCTCTACTAGGGACCATATGTAAAGAGCAGATGTATAAGAGTTGAGTCAGTCACTACTACCAGATCTACAATTCAGTACGTTATGAGCTCAACAAGGTACAAAATAGCCAGTAGAGTATTTGCTACAACTGTACAGAAATGATTTGGCGGTTCAAATTTCCATACAGAGCATTGTGCCGTCTGTGTTACATCTTGCCAATTGTACAGTATTGGCTGTGATTTAGTAAATATTAAAGTTTGCGTTATTTTGGAGACCTGAGTTGTCAATTGGAGTTGGTTGTGTGGTGTAGACCGCAGAGAGCCTTGATAGTGAGAATCGTTACAAAATCAGAGAGAGAGAAAGAGAGAGAGAAGGCTACTAGGGGTGATATATAAAGAGCAGAGATATAAGAGTGGAGTCAGTCATATATCTATATCTATCTATCCATATATCTATCTTATCTATCTATCTATCTATCTATCTATATATCTATCTGTCAATCTCTGTATCTATGTATCTATCTATCTATTTATATATATATATATTACCATTGTAATCTGATTTTACTTATTTTTAATTTTTAGATTTTTTTGAGACCTCATCAAGCTCATCTATATCAGATGGATTAAAAATAGAGAACACTTTAAGCTCCAATGAAAATACTGGTATTTCTTTTGTTCTTTTTTAAAAAAGATAACATGTTGTAAACGTGTAATCATATTCTTTTTCTTGTTCTAGAATAATGTGTTTTTCATCTTAAAATACTGCAGGTTAACATTTGTTTTGATTATTAATGTATAATATTTCTTTTAAATACTTTCTTTTCTATTACATGAATTTATTTCTTGTTCACTAGAAAACGGTTATGTATTGATTTTGGCATCTTCAATTGCTTGTGGGGTTCTTCCGATAGTTGTTACTGTGATAATGATGCTTTTATGGATAAAAAGAAAAAATGGTAAATTATCTCTTTAAAAAATTTCTGGATAGATACTTTTTTTTTTGTTGATTATCAGCGATTCTTGTATATATGTATATGAATATATCTATTTTTCTCTCTAAATATATTTTGAAAACTGCACTACCGATTTTTTTTTTATTTCAAGGTGTTCACCACCATAGATTTCATTACAAAATGTAAATACTTTGGCTTGAAAGACATTACTCCATTGACACGGGGTGGGTCAGTGAGTGAGTGGTTTATTGGGAATTGTTCCAGGCGTGCGATAGCTTCGGCGTTATTGCTTGCTGGACAGTTAAGGAACTGAAGTGTTCAGCTCAGCAAACAAGCATATCCTCCTTGTCTTTGAGAAGTTTGTTTCCATTAGCATTGAATATGGGGGATTAGCCATTTTGCTGAGTACCATAAAAAGCTTAGATTGAATTGAGAAACATTTTACATTTTTACTGTCAGCATATGACTGGATTTATTCGGCTTTTTTGTTATACCATGATTCCTTCATGATCCTCAAATTTTGCTGGACCTCTCCTTTGGCATTAGTGTAGCGTTCTCTGCTTTGGAGGAAGGCTGGATTACTCAGACAGGCTTTAACTCAATGTTGCTTGTGAGTTTAAGCAAATTTTTACATTGTTTTCGTCAAACTAACCTTGATGCTTGCGTTTTTGCTGACCGAGGACGCTGCCAGCCAGAGAGTACACAGAATCCTTTACTTTATTCCAGCTGTTTTCCACATCCTTGTTCACGTGCAGGGTTTTAATTTCACTGTCTAATTTGTTAATGAGCTCTTGCTTGATATCTGGGTTTCTGAGCTTACAAACATCTAGTCGCTTTGCATGCTTGCATTCTTGGGGCGTCTAGGTTGTTTGATGTATATTTTTAGCTTGGGTTGGATTAGGCGATGATCAGTCCAACAGTCAGCTCCGCATAATGCTTTAGAGACTTTGACGTCTTGTCTATCAGACTATCAGACAATGATATAGTCTTTTTGATGCCAGTGCTGGGACCTGGGATGCATCCACAATGTCTTTTTTCTGTGAGGTAGCTGGAAAAGAGTATTTGTTATTGTCAGCTTGTGGGCTGTGCACATTTCAAGTAACAATGCACCATTACTATTGCAGTTACCGTTTCCGTGTCTGCCCAGAACTTTACTCCAGGTTTTCCAGTCAGAGCCTACTCTGGCATTGAAGTCGCCCAGTATTATGAGTTTGCCTGTTTTGGGCGTTTTGATTATTGCAGAGTTCTGGTCCGAGTAGAAGTCCTCTTAAGCACTTGTTTGTTATTTGTGTAATACGAATATTCTACATAGTGTCAGAGTGAAACTTAAAAAGCTGTCCTGATAAAGGTTTTTATTAATCTGATAATGGCTTCTTTTTATTTTGAGAAATCAATCTTGAATTGGAATGCTAAAGATCGTTATCAAGAGTTTTTAAGGTTTTAACAGCAGGTGAGCTTTTGTTTCAAAGGACCGTTAGCTGGTGCTCATTGTAAACAAAAAGCCGGATGGCTGGGAATGTGGATAGGTCAACAAGGCCGTGAGGTTTACAAAACTCTAAATATTAATGATAGTGAAGAGGGAGATCCGCAACTGCTATTAAAGAAAATAGAAGACTACATAAGGCCAAGACAAAATAAAAGAGTGTCTAGATTTAGAGCACATCAGAGAAAGCAGGTAGAAGGAGAAAGTTTTGATAACTTTGTTATAGACCTAAAGCTTCTCATTATGGACTGTGAGTATGACAATCCAGACAATATGCTTATTGATTTGATCATTAGTGGCGTCATACACGAAAAGGTACAGTTAAGACTACTTGATCAGGGACAGAAGTTGATCCTTAGCAAGGCTATAGAAAAAATCCACGAAAAGGGAAAATTTCCAGCAATAAGAATCAAATGTAATTTTTTCAAGAAGAAAATTCACTGGTTTCAAATGTGCAGAAAAAGACGCAACGTCAATCTGGTAGATGATGACAGCCACAGTGATGAAATTATTTTACCTATTAGCACTGCAAGTAGCCAGTCTAAGAAATGTAGAATCACGAAAATCGATGTCGTTGAAGACAAGTTGACTGTAAAACTAGAAGTACGTGGCAAGACATTAATTTTCCGTATCGACAATGGTGCAAGGTGTAACATTCTTGTCAAGTCAGAGTTTGAAAAAGTCGAAGACAAAGTAAAACTTGGTAATTCTGTAAAATCACTCAAGTCTTACGTCACGTCAACCAAGAGAACATTTTGAGTGGTGACACAGCAGAATGCCAAGGACTACTACAACGAACTGATACGAAGACATGTAAATTTAAGGATGATATAGTGCATATGATCACTGTGATTCCAAATACATTGAAATTCAAGACTGTACAAGCAAGGAACTTTGGAAAGTAATTATGACTGGTTGGCCAGACTCAAGAAGCGAGACTCCAATTGGGATTCAAGAGACCAGTTATCAACTTCGAATGGTATTATATACAAAGATCTGAGAATAGTAATGCCACAGAGCTTACATAAATACATGGCATTACATGCTAAATCTGATTCACGAGTCTCATTTAGGAATAGTCAAGTGTAAACAGAGAGCCAGAGAAGTCATGTTTTGGCCAGGTATGAATGAAGATATTGAAATGACAGTTAGGGATTGTAGCAGATGTGCTGAACATCAGATCAAAATGTGTTAGAACCGCTAATACCTCCCAAGATACAAGACCTTCCATACAGCATGGTTGGGTGTGAACTGTTTAACTTAAACATTATATTGTCTATATCTTAAAAAATGTAATTTCATATAAATTAGTTTGAAGTTGAAAATACGGAACTATTTGATATCAACAATTAAACTATAGTGACGTATTGTATTGTCAAAGTATATAATTGCAATTAATGTAAGTCGATTAATTAATTTCAAACAATTATTTACTTTTATAAAACACTATCGGGAACAACTTTATAGGTAATGAAATATAAGTCAGTATAGAGATTTTCATTTAGCATTTATTTTAAAAAAAAACCGGAACAACATATTTTGATCATGGGTTTTTGCAAGGTTTAAGCACGAAAATTAAATGTAATATAAGTTAGAAGAACATACAAACATTCGTCGGCATTGATTTGTTTTTCACAAAAACATTCGGAACAATCTATTTTAGAAACTTAAAAATATTGCGATGTATCGGAAGGAAAATTAAAGATAAAATTAGATTTTCGATAGCTTTAAGTGTTGTTTTTTTTTAATCTAAACATGACGGACAGACCGACCAACAGACTAAACATACAAAAACATTTAGCTTTATCCTGATGGGGCAGTAAACATAAACATAAACAAAATTTATTTAAATTATTTACATTTTTTTAAGGGAACTAGTTTGGCAGTACGGTATGCCGCGGCTGTGACGCTGCACGAAAGTTGCTGTATAAAAAGTACTTTTTAAATAATGTGCGTCATATTTACATACAAAGTGCATTTTTAGCCTTTATAAACAAAGATAATTTTTTTCTTTAATTTTAGCAGCTTGTTGACCAGAAAAAAAACTTTAACTAATATTTATATTTGTTGTACAATTTATAAATATATTTGACTTAATGATACTAAAAATACACAAAAATATATCTTTTTAAATTAACATATTGTAACATTCTCTCCCTTACATTTACGTAATTGTTTTAGAATTGGTGTATTTTTATGAAAAATCGCTTGCATAATTAATTCTATAAACTAAATGTTTTGTTTTTAGAAAACAAAAAGTAGCCGTCGCTCCTAAACTTTGCAAGCCACAACGCTTGTTGAAATAGTTTTATTGATCAATAATATGTTGTTTCGGTTTTTAATGTAATAAGCATATAAATGCTAATAAACAATTTTATTTTTCCAATGCAAGAATATGGGTGAAAGTTAATTAAAGGGTAATTAAAGTTTCAAAAATTATAAAAGGGAACACAGTTGTCAAAAGGTTGGGAAACACTCTATTAGGACAATGTCTTCAATTGATTAGAAAAAGTACGGATTTTCACTATGTTACGAAGTGTATGTTTTACCCTGTAACGTAGATATTATGTATCTATTTGATCTTAGATGAAAATAAGAAGTTTCGCACTAAACTTATGAGTACGAAGCAATTCAAAAGCTAGCTGCAATATTGAGGTGTATCTTGGACATCATGCGCTTGCTCTTAAAGCAGAATCTGGCCATTCATGGGTTGAAAAAAAAATGGCAGTACAAAATCAAAGAAATATCCTGGCTTGAAATTACTATCCAAATAGGATCCATGCTTGAGAGACGAATATGTACAGGTCCCAACAAAATAAAAACGAATTTATTGAAATATAAGAGTTTACGAAAACAAAACAAAAAATTATACAGGCAGTATGAAAAGCAAATATTTCTTGATTATTTTCCACAGTACACTTAACATCTAGAATTTGGATCAAAATTTTATGATACATTGTCACGCACAGCGTTATAGACATATTGGCCACAAGAAAAAGATACTGATGAAAATACCTTCTTTGGACCGTATTGTTCATGAAATAACCCGATAAGAAAAACGTCATAATAAATAGGAATTTTAGTCGCACTTATTGAATTCTCAGATGGAAATCTCGATGGTTCTTCCAGCGAAATAGACAAAAACGAATTTAGCCGGGGGCTTCAGGTAATTGTAGCAGTTTCTCCAGAAGTCTACCTATAATAAAACAAGAATGTATTGAGCTTTGGAGTTTCATATAAAAAAATATGTCTATCCCCGAATATTGCCATCTTGATTTGCATATGTATTTACTATTGTGGTAAGTGTGACTACATGCAAGCAAAGTTTTTTGCAAACTTACTTTGATAAAGAAATACTTACAATCAACGATGATGAATTTACAACTCACTAGTTAGGCGATTTCGTTCATTGAAGAATTAATGGAAAAGAAACTCATTTATATAAAATTATCGATAGCTTGTCGCCGAAAAAGCACGTGAAATTTACTTATATAATCTTTTTTCGTTAAATATATTATTTGCGAAATAGCAATGTTAAATAATGAATACACTTTTTTTCGAAATTAGATACTTTTAGATGTTTTAAAACTTTGTTTTTTTTGGAGGGTATCATGAGAAACTGCCATTCAAGGCATTAAATACCCTATCTACGCCACTGACAAAGTCACAGTCATTGTCCTTCAAGAAACATAACAATTTCTACCTTAATATTTCATATTATTATCAATACCTTGCCAATGCTAAGCCAGTGGATACTACAGTAGTACTGAACTTTGATATGTGTTGTTTCTAAATCTTCAAGTGCATGTCAGAACTGCCTGTGGTTAAGACCCCTAGCTCTGAGAAGTTTAAACACTGGGATAATTGGCTTATTAACGTTTTATATTCATTGCAGCTTAGCGCAATATTTCTTTAACAAATCATTCAACCGAGAGTCTCGGTCAACATGTACTAACTACTAATGTTTTAGTATTTAGAAAAGCATATAGTTTTAATATTATAATTGGTAAATTTTTACACATTGGCTTCAATGATATTGATTGTTTCAGGCTATCTTAAAGAAATACTTTCTTGCATTTGTAATTGGTGTACTTCATTGCACAAGTAAGTCAATAATTTCATATATTATTATTGTGGCATTGAGCACATATGCATTTTTAAAAAATATAATTATTAAATGTAAATAATAGTTGATTTTTTTATTTTAATTTTTGAGTAGGGGTTGAGAATTATAACAATAAAGCTTGTACTAAAAAGTTCTTTGTATTAATAAGGGGATTTATTATAGGAAAAAAATAGAATTTATTATTCACATTGCATTTAAAATAACTCTACATAATAAAATATTTTAGGAATGATAAATGAGTGGCTATTCCGTTAAGGTTTTTGATTTTACAATTTATCTTCATATATATTATGTATACATCCTAATTTATTTAAAAAGTGACAGTTATAAAATGTTAAAATGCTCTGCTGTTTATTCTTCTTGTAAACAAATATTTATTTTTATCTACTTGAACAGAGATGAATTACATCAAATAGGTAAATCATTCTATGTCTATTTTTCTATTGCACCAACATTTCAAACTAAAAGAGATTGAAGGTATAGTGGTGCATTTTTGATGCACTTAGTTCTTTGGCATATGCTATGTCATCACATTAACTAATTGTGACAGATCATGTAAAAACAGTATACAATATTTTTTTTGTTTTGTAAATGCTGCAAAAGTTCAAATGACAGTTATGATTATGTCAAAGAACTTAAAATCAACCCAAAAGGACTTACTAAGACTTAGACTTTTGGTGCATTGGTCAGTAAGCTGTGCTTATACAAGTCGGTCTACTGCAAAATATCAGACTCTTTCCAACTTGCGTCCACTGCTTTGAGATCTTTTAGGAATGTAAACATGTAACACATACCTCATGCAACACTTTATCACATTTTTCCCCATTGGTTGAATGTCTGTTCATCAAACGATTTCTCTATTTTTTTGCCCGATCATTTTTTCCCGTCACGCTGCTTAAAATTAGAGTTGCAAAGACAACTATATTAAATAAGTTAAACTTAAATTGACCCTATATTTTTGTATAATAAAGTCTTTTGATGGACAATTGAGTTATGACCTTAAGTTAATAGAGTTAGATATCATTAGACTAAAGTGTTAATTAAAAAGAAAAAAAATGCACTTTCATGCTATTGATTCAAAACAAAAGGTATAAGCACAAATCCATACCTGGCTACATCAGTTCTCAAAATAAAATACAGACATAACCTGTTTGTTAGTATTGACTCAAGACAAACTGACACTAAAAAAATAAAACCCTTAACACAAAATGTATAGTCAAATTGAAATATTTGTATTGCTGCAAATCCTAGACACTAATGACAATTTGAACGAAACATTGATGCATTATGTTTAAGTAACTTATCTAGAGTCTCACCTTAGAGATGGTTTAAATCTTACTATAGATGCTGAAAGGAAACATGAAAGATACTCTTGAGAACTATGAAGGTACTGTAGGCATTAGAAGAAGAAGAATTACTTACTTGCGCTTCGCGGATGACAGTTAGGTGATCAGTAGGGACAGACGAACTAGCAGACTAGCAGATACGAATAGACTAGATTTCCGCAGCTTTTCGTATGCAAATAAATCCCGAAAACCTGTATTGGGGGTGAAAAGCTGACTAGTGTCAGTAGTTTCAAATACCTAGGAGCTAATAAACTAAATTGCACAGTTTCAAAACTTTAAATAATATGTTATGGAAAGACAAAGGCATATTCTCGGCATCAAAATCAGACTGATGCGCTCAATGGTCATTGCCACATTCTTATATCTTGGACACTGACTGCAGAGCTAAAGAAGAAGAACTCAGCAATGGACTTGAGATACTACAGAAGGATCCTAGGTATCATATATAAAGACGGCATCACAAACGAAGAGATTAGAAGCAGGGTTACTGCAGCGATTGAGACTCACGTTGAGATGCTAACTATAGTAAAAAAACAATCCTATTGTCTATGAATCTATGGCAATATTACAAAATCTTCTGGGCTCGCATGGACTTCATTTAGGCTACAGTAGCAGAAAAAGGTCATACATAGACATACATAGAAAGCGATGGGAAGGCAACATAAAAGGATGGGAGGTCATGCCATAGAAAGAGGTCTATCTAGGCAAAACACAGAGAGAAATGGAGAAAGGCGATCGACTAATCTTGCATGGTACCACAACGGTCCAACAATTTTAGATTGCATCTCTTAATTTCTCCCAAATAATAGAGATGTCTTCTTCATTACCTATCGAGGGGATTGAACTGTTCAAATGCTCGCAACAGATTGCAGACTTCTCTGAGTCACCTACATGATTGACGTTTATTCACTTAGTCCTACGTTGACTGTCAAAGGCTTCATGAGGAGTTATGAATGGTCTGAGTAGCAGTCCGCACTATGGTATAAGCTGAGGTTATGACACTTTTGAGATCCATCCTTCGAGTGTTGCACAGGTCAAACTGGTGCCACCTTTTTGCGCGTTGATGCCGCCAAGAGACTTTGTGGCGTGACTTGCCAGAGAAGTATGTATTTGTTATACGCAGTTCATAAGAACTACCTAACTTAAGTAGTCTTTGGCATTTGGCATTAATCTTTCCAACACCATGAGATCCCAAATATTTTGGCCACGCATCGTTTTCAGCACAAACCCGGGCATTAAAATCTTCATTAATAGAGATGCTCGGACTCGGAACATCGCAATGCAGGAGCCGAGATTGTTTCTTATTGCGAATCCGACTCCATGTATTTAAGCCATCACTATTTAGGATCAGGTGGCTGAAGGAGTTTACCAGATAGCAGTAGTCTCACCGTTGTACACCCCCCACCCCCACTTACGTGGCTCTAAAACCGGATTTTTGTCAGGGGTTTACTTACTTAGCTTTAGATCTTGCAGGGACACACACAAGGCAGTTCGGCTATTAACCTATAGGTAAGGGTGTGTGGCTAGCAGGGCGTGTTCACACGCCGACGGGCCATGCATGCCTCACTTCTTGGGGCCAAACCTCCTACAAGACCCTTGCAGATTACCCTGAGGCTTCACAGATCTGTTTCCATCTGTCACCACAAAAGGTACTGCATAGAACTTGCTTTCGAGAGGCCATGTACTGGCAAGTGAGACGTACAAAAATGTGTGTGTGTGTGTGTGTGTAAGTGATATACTGATATATCATACAAAACCTATATGTACACTACAACATTAGTGATAACAATTAACCATGTCAATCCCTATACCTGTCAACACTTGTTTTCAAAGCATGATCAGAGACCAAAATTTGTTTCTTAATATTGACTAGACAACACAACTCAAGACAAGGTGTCTTCTCTTAGCGCCGTAAGCTGTTCCTGAATAGCAACTTTTATTTTGTGTGTGTGTGTTTAAGGTTGAAAAGTCCCTCTTATCATCGGTAGTGTTCCCTGGGGTTCCAACCTATGCTTTTTATCTCAAGTGCTTATCAATAGTAACTAACACTCTTCGTTTTTTTTTCTGTTTTAGACCTTACATTGACACTTACAAGGCTGCCAAGACAGTTTGGCTATTAACGTATACCTAGGGGTTTACCTTGTTGGCAGTTAAGGGTGTCCTTAAGCCGAATGGCCATGACTCTCTCGCATCTTGGGGTCAAACCTCATGAAAGCATTAGCATTATTAAACACTTTTTAACCTAATGAAATCTAAATAACGTAAATGTTTACATTTCATAAGTAACCCATGTTTATGAAGAAAACCATTACATTCTATATTGAAATTCTATATTGAAATTGATATAAGTTTTAAATGTTATAAGTTTTAAATGTTTTAATAAATGCTAAAATCTCATAGATATATTTTTTTACATTTTTTTTTTGTAGCAGAAATTGACAACACTGATATTTATTCTCTAAATATATCAGAAAAAGACAATAGTCTCGGTAATTATCTTTTCTTTTTTCTTTTTTTTTTAAAGCATGACTTTTACTGATCTCACGTGATTAGTTTTTTTTGTTGAATTAATGATAATAACATCCTAGTAAAACCTCCTGCAGGACGGTAATTAATGATTTGTGATGGTGCCAGACAGGGTTTTAATCAAGGACCATTAAGACAAAACTCCTTTTAGCATACTACATGACCAGGCAGCCATACATGTAAACGTATAAATTATATTGCATCAGTATTTAATAGTTTCCTAAATAAAATAAAAACTTTGATGGCAGCTCTAAACAAATACTTCAGATTTTAAAATTTCTTACAAGTAAAATATTGCTTTTATTTAATTTGTCCTTTTTATTTTTAATCCATAAATTCTAATTTTTCTTTGCCTAGATCCATATTCAGTGGTACAGGATTTAAAGTTATCAGACTGTAGAATTGATACTTCAAAAATAGAAATGGGAAAATCATATAAAAAGAAGAACGTAAATATGGACTATGCAAACTATAAGAATGCTACAGGTATTATTACTATAACAGTATATGTCAACTTGTCCCGCAGCAAATAACTCCCTATATAAAAAAAAATTACTCAAATTTATTTTAGAAACATATTTGTTATGATGAAAATGAGCAATCGGAAAAGGTCTACAAATTCGACCAAATAGCTTATAAGTTCTGATAGTTCTAACAGTTATTGTACATCACGATTCAACTTAAAAAAAAAAATACAGGTCACATGATGTCTTTTTACATTGCATCTTTGATAAAACTATAGTTTTTACAGTTAACTTCTCAAATTGTTACGTTTAGACATTTAATATTGAAGTGAATATATTCATTATGACTTAAGTACGAAAACAAAATTGATGCAAAATCTCTTGGTTATAGAGTGAAACTTAAAACATAGACATTCTAAAATAAAAAATGGCGCACTTTTCCTTAATAGACTTAAAAACATTGCGTTAGTATCCTAAAGAAGATTCCATCAAATCTATTTTTGGTATGTATGTATGTTCAGCATATAACTCAAAACTATTTGACCAATCTTGATAAAACGTGGCATAAATGTGACTTAGATCATGGCGGAGACTGTAGTGTATGTTTAATATCTCTCCCACTACCGCAGCACCATAAAACAGAGAAATAGTACCTATCTGTATCTCTAGATCGTTCCTCACTTTTTCTTAAAATTCAGGCATTCTATAGCATGCCGGATTTGCACTTTGTCAGCTACTTATAAAGTGTAATAATTAGAAGCAAAATAAATATTATCTTTCATAACAGGACCATGTTAATTATAATAAGATATCTAAACTGGGATAGTTAGTCATTAGCTGAGAAAAGAAGACGAAATATTAATTTAATAATGACATCAATTTGTGTATTATACATTTTAATACGGGGTTAAACTCTATTAGAACTTTAATTGACTGCATTCGGAGATTTGTACAAATGAAAAAAGTTTACCGAGGGTATGTTTGGTTTGTGCTATAAAAGGGCTTTATAAATTGTTTACACTTTCTAAGCAATGAGCCTTGCAGATGGCTTTTACTTTGGTATTTACTTTGCTATTGAGCGAGATATATGTAGGAAACAGAATTATTATGATATACTGTATGACTTCGCTACACGCAAGGCTCGTAAAGTATTTCTGTACGTAGTAAAGAATGAATAAAATGTATAAACGAATTTATTTTCTAATACAAACTCTTAAATTTCACTTATTATCCGCTTCCCTACCCAAACTTGGCCCCGCGAAATCCGTTTCGCATAGGGCCCCACAATGGTTAAGTCCGGCCCTACTATTTACATATGTATATATATATATACATAGTAGATTACTTAGATTAGTTTCTAGTCCAGAATCCCGCAGGATAAAGGGGGATGGGTGCGGCAGGGTTTGATAAATTTAAACGACAGTCCAGCGTGCAGGCAGCCATCCGTAATGTGAATACTACTCTTGTTTTCTCGTTGACTATCCGCAGAAATAAGAGAGTGATCTTTCCTTTACTTCTTGTTTAAACTCTTAAGGGAAGAAGAGAATTATATATATATATATATATATATATATATATATATATATATATATATATATAGATAGATAGATAGATAGATAGATAGATAGATAGATAGATATAGATAGATAGAGAGATAGAGAGATAGAGAGAGAGAGAGAGAGAGATTATAAGAGATTTCGAAACTTCTTTTGAAGACTTAAAGAAATTTCTTCATTGAAACGTATTGTTGCTGGTGCCTCTTACAAAATATAATACAAGTTACTACTTTGAAGATTAAACAAAAACTCATCCTTTTTATCCAACATTGGAAACAATGTTGATTTTCTTCCTTAATACTTTAAATTAGATCTTTAACGTAATTATAACAGATATTTCATCACTTTAAAAAAAGCCTTTGTGCCCTTCCCCCTTTCCCAAATCAGCACTTGTCACTCCACTGACTTATAAGTTTGTGTAATATATGTCAAAAAAGTTTTTATACACTACCTTTTTTGAAATTATTTTTGTTTAGATTCAAGTGACGCACATTGTAAAGGAAAATACGCACAGCCTAAAAGTAAAATAATAGATTCAGAATTGTGCAGTAGTCCAATGAAGTTGAAGAGATATTCTGTAAATGATAGGCAATACACTTTAGTCAATAAGTCAGGTAAGAAGTTTCTTTTTGTTCTAGCTATTTATTTGTTTTTGCAGCAAATGTATGATTTAATAGGGATGATTTAATAGGGATGATTTAATAGGGATGATTTAATAGGGATGATTTAATAAGGATGATTTAATAGGGATGATTTAATAAGGATGATTTAATAGGGATGATTTAATAAGGATGATTTAATAGGGATGATTTAATAAGGGTTTTGCTACATTGATATTGCTTCTTTTATTTATAGCCTTACCTAGTTGGAGAGCTATGCATATAACACACCACGTTTACCTTTATTGAACTTTTTAGGTATTATTTGTTGCAAGTTATCAAAAACCCAACTGCAGACACGTCAACTCTTTGTATTGTTTAGTGGCCCCCCAAAAAGAATAGACGATATTGGTTTATTTGTTGTTTGTCTGTTCGTCAGTCCGTCCCCTTTAGATCTCGTAAACTAGAAAAGATATCCAACATCATGGTATTTAAGACACATTTAACTTCACCTTCATCTTCTCCTAATCCTTGGACCGTTGGGGCACCACACAAGATCTGTCAACTGTCTTTCTCCATTCCTTTGCATTTGATAGAATTTCATTCACTGACAGGTCTGTCAATTCTTTGATTTTGTCGTCCCGTCGCTTTCTTTGACTACTTCTTTATCTTCTTCCTGGTACTGTTCTCGGAAGGAAGGTCTTTGCGAGCCCAAAGGACCTTGTGATGTATCCATAGTGTGAGTTCTCGTTTTTTGACAGGGGTTAGCAGGTTAACGTGGGGTCCAATTGCTGTATTAATCCTATTTCTAATCTCGTTTTTCGTAATGCAGTCTTTGTAAGTGACACCTAGGATTTAACCTTATCTTCATAAATATCAGTTTATTAAATACATATGAATATTATCAACGCAATAACAATAACATAAATATATATCCATATCCTGTGGTAACAAGTCGTTACTCTAAATAATATTACAAATGTATCAGTAGCACTTTCGACACGAGCACATCTCTTTTTGTTGTATCTTTTTGTAGTTTCAGATAGTTTGCAGTTCATAGTTTCTGATATTCTTTTTTTAAATATTGAAATCTGCCGTTTTGAGGGTGTTTAAACGCATAACTTTAATGTTTATAGCATGCTCAGTGTGTTATGGTCCAATTTCTATTTTGGATCTGCGGAGGGAGAGTAAGTCTGGGAGAATGTTTTTGTACTTACCTTAATTACATTACATTTAATATTGTTATAAACCTGGTGGTGGCACAGATGGGGGTAGTGGTGTGAGTGTAGTCAGCCGACGCAAATTGCCCCAGGCCAGCGCTAGACGAGTGGTCAACCGTGACGAGTTACGACGGTCAGCCGAGGATCGCCGTCGTGAACAGAGCTCGGGAGCGTCACGAGGAATGTAGTCATGTGACGAAGCTAGAAAAGTCGAGTGATGTTCCGTTCGGTTCTAGAAGGCCATTAGGGACCCTATATAAGGGCGGAGGTATCGCAGTCAAGACGGTCGAGAAAAGGGGCTTAATACAGCAAGGTACACGACAGGGCTCAGAACACGGTCGACTACAGTTCAGCGGTGTGGTTCTGTACGGAGCATTACGACTGTTTTGTGCGGAGTACTGTCAAGTACAGTTGAGACGACTGGCGTCTTGATCTTGGTCTGTGATCGAGTCCGACACAACGAGCCTAGTGTGTGAAGTCAGTCCTGAACTGTTGTACCCAGTGCAAGCCCTGAACGAGACGGAGAGGCCAGTGCAAGAGTTGATACGGCGGAGAGATATTTGTACAGTCTTATGTTCCCTGCTGCCAATTGTACAGTATTGACTGTTATTTATTCAACAATTAAAGTGTTAAGGTACTTTGGAGCCCTGAGTTGTCAAGTTCTTTAAGTTGGTGGTGTATGGTGCAGTTTGCAGAGAGCCTGGATAGTGAGATTCGTAACAATATTGTATATTTTTACAAAATAAATTTTTGAATCACACAACTAGTGCTTGTAATAAAAAAATAAGTTTATGATTTATCTATCAGATATGTATTTAGTGATCTAAAAAAACAAAAACAAAATGTCTTCTGTATAATTAATGTTACACTTTCTTCATATGTTTTGTATTAATTTAAAAGTGAACGAAACAGAAAAGGACATTTACTTCAATGGAGACATCAGCAATTCATCATCAACCTCTGTGTCACTTATAACAACGATCAACAAATTACCTACAGCACTTAAGAGAGTTACATTTAATGAAAGCCAATACACTTTGGTTGATAAGTTTGGTAAATATTTATATATATATATATATATATATATATATATATATATATATATATATATATATATATATATATATATATATATATAGTTTAATATTACATGTAAAAAACATGTATTGCTATATACAAATCATTACTATTAACAATTAACTTTTAAATATCTATAAATTTTTAAACGTAATGCGTTCTGTTAGACTTTTTGGTATAAATCTTTAGTGATAAGCTGATGATCATATGAGTTTCGTCAAAGTAGAAACCTTCTACATGGTCCAGTAGAGAATTTGCGCCGATGGTATCATTATCTTGATTAGTTTTTGTCCATTAACCAAGTTTAGACTGGGAGCTCCCATCTTACTTCTTTTCTAAACGTACCAGACGGGCAGTGGCCAGTTCAGAGGTTGGGGTTGTGCCATGCCACATCCTTTTTTTCTTCTCTTTTTGAAACTGTCAGGTAGAGTTGAGCCTTTGGCTCTTAGAACTCTAGGCCAGCAAAAGTGAACATTGCACCCCCACTGGAGTTTTGTTTTTCTACCTTTTGAATTAATCGTTTTCACCCGATCGCCACTATGAGACAGGGTAGCATGCCCTGGCCATGACACACACGTAGAACGCCGCGATTCCGGTCCAGGCATATGATATTATTGTTTAATATAAATTGTTTTTTTTAAATAATAGCTTCAAAATCCATTGGCACTAGTGAAGAGAGATTATTACATAACATTGATATTGCTGACTATGAAGATGATTACGCTACAACGTCAAGTATATTTGCTCAAGTATGTGATATCTCAAAAACGCATAAATTAGAAATGATTACTTGTTATTTTGATTTAGCTGTTTGTACCTATTTTATAATAAAAATCTTCAACAACACAAAACTAAGAACCTATTGAAGCATTGGGTTATGCTTATAGTGAAACATTTTTAGCTAAATATGTCAAATTTTGTGCCTGTTTGTGCTTGTCACCCGAAGCAGGCAAATAACTTACTGACATTTAATGTTTTAAGGATCTGTATAAAGAACTTAATTCCAGTTATTTTAGTCCTGCTATAAATATTTTTTTAAATTAATTGTATTACTAAGAATAATATTTAGATATTTATTTTTTTAATGGTATATTTTCCATTAATGAATGTGTAATTGATTGAAATATTAGTTGACTTCGTTTAAAACGTTATTTTAATGTTTCATTTTTACTTTTTATTCTACAGTACAAGTAGTGAGAAGTTTTGAGACAGAGAAATAAGAAAATCTTACTAATGTTTTTTGGTATGGATGACTAAAATAGTCTTTTTAGTCTAATTTAATAGTGTGAAAATATTTGCAGGAAATTTTTAGTCAGAATTTTGGAAAAAAATATTCTTTAAAATAGCTAACTTTAATTTTGAGAAACAGTATTTTACAGAAACCATTTTTAATCCTTCCTCAATATATGATATACAGTAAATCTTTTATTTTTATAGGCACACCATATGAATCATTTTGTGAAATAAAAATCCCAAAACCGATTTGTTGAAAAAATTGCTTGTTATTTATTGATTTTTAAAAATATTATTGTATTCTCATTTAAAATGCAATATTTAAGTAAGGTTTTTGTCTACCTGAGGGTTGTTGCATTTTCTCTTCTACCTATTTTTTTGTAGTAGCTTTCATTAGGGTCTGAAATGTGTTCTCTGCATACGTCCTACGAGTTTTCTAGTCAAATCTTCTGTTAATTTGTTGCAAAGTGTTCTTCTTTTGCCAGTCAAGGCTAATGACAGCAATCCTCTACCATGCCCACAGCCATTCCTTATGTGTATTTTAGTTTAGCCATTGAATATTCATATCATAGCTAGATCTGCACTTTTTGAACACAAAACTTGCCTATTTTTAAATATATGTATAATAATTCCTTATTTATTATTATATTGTTTAGTATTTTTTAATATCTTTCTTTCATTTTTATTTTATCACTGAATTATTGAATATTTTCACATTTGTTATTAACTTTATGAACTTAATCTTACACATTTATATCATTGGAAATGTTTTTTATATTTATTATGTAACATAAAACCTATTACCACAACCTCAAAAGCCACTAATAAATTTTTATAATCCATAAAATATTGCATGAAAATTTATTATGATGAAAAATTAATGTGATGTCTTAATCAAACAACAAATAAAGCATTTAAGAATATCCAATTTCAAATCGTAATTAAAGATTCTGTTTTTGTAACCGTTTTTATATCTTCATTTTTACAGCATTATGTCTTTAGGAGATTTGTTGATTTAGATCAAGTTGATGACCTTTAGCATTAATTGATTATTAAATGATTTACAGAAATGGTAATGAAATTTTAGGATGTCTTACCATCCATAAATTTGCCTGATTTTAAGGTATAATTTTTTTTTTTTAAAAACACAGCAAA
Organism: Biomphalaria sudanica; assembly: GCA_036873155.1. Classification (NCBI taxonomy): domain Eukaryota; kingdom Metazoa; phylum Mollusca; class Gastropoda; family Planorbidae; genus Biomphalaria; species Biomphalaria sudanica. The sequence continues at coordinate 2,936,784 of JAZGLO010000933.1, read as the reverse complement.
ACCAACTATAAATACTAACAGCTCAGTTATCAAGGTGTTATAATAACTGAAAACCTATCATGGAATTGCTATAGTGATGAATCTATTAAAAAAAAACAACGACAAAGATTTAAGGTTTATGAAACGAAATTATTACGAATCAAATAAGATTATAAAACTAAAATATGTTTTATTCTTTGTGTGACAGGTAGAGTGCGTATGTGAGCTTGCTGCCTTTTATCTAGGGTTTGTTAAGTAGGCTTTACTTGCACATATTCTTAGCATACATATAGGCTTATATTCATTTAATGCAAACAACAAAGACTTGAGTATAAATTTACAATAGATGGGTATTTATTTTAATTTTTTAAATAAAGGAAATATGAAATGTACAAGTAAAAGTATACGAAGGGTAACTGTACAATGAGTTTGTGTTTAAACCATTAGATGTTATGGACAAATTGTCCATAGTGTCAAAGACTCGTTTGAGACTTAATGTGACATGAAGTGATTTTGTAATCACTTAATCATCTCGTGCCGTTTGCAAGGAAAAGCAATCGGTCTGATAATGACAACGAAGTGAAAACCTCGTCGTCACTATATTAGTGATATTATTATTTGAGTGTACATTGTACCATTGTTTTTGAGGCTGGTTCAGCCAAGTTATTTATTTAATAAACATATCGCCTGCTACCAAGCATCTTTATTCAGTGTATTCAGTGTATCGAGGCTGTTGTATAAGTAGTAAGCTCTTCAAGACCTTCGCTTATGCAGAAGTAAAGAGACAGCAAGAGAGATGAAGACATGTCTGTTAACATAACTCTATGGCCTTCTTCAGTGGAAAAACGACTCAGGGAAATGAGATGAATGCATGGGCATTAGCTGTAGTCGAAACGATGCCACCCACATATCAGTTTCCCCTCTCCACTCAGTGCCGATACAGTTTAAGGTAAGCAGCGTCGCAGGTTCTGCCAGAGTGTAGCACTGGGTGCTGCTAACTGCCTTATTGTCGCAACGTCCCGGATTTTTTCTCATGGTTGACTCCCGAAGCCTTTCCCATAATTGTTAACATAACTACACTCATAAACCACATTGAAAAATAATATACAGCTCACAACACAGGTCCAGTGGTCAAGTTAGTAACTCAGGAGCAAGTGGCAACTAAGCACACGTTGCAGTATGTAATTTAAACTGCGACAATTATAAGTTTGGAATAATTCTGATTCAGTTCTTTGCAACATCTAATCTTGAAAGACAATTTTAGTGAAAAAAGTAGCTACCTATGAAAATTTTCGTACAATGTCAAGTTCTTTAGAATTTTTTTTTCCGATGGTCATAGGTGAACCCTAGAAAATTGTCCTTATACCACCCAAGGGGATCTCGACTCAAAAGTTAAGAACACCTGCTCTAGATGCCTCGGTTTGGGACACCTTTCTCCAACCATTCCCAATTTTCGCTCAACTGCTTACAAATTTTGAGTTCATATATTTATGGCCACCCCCTTGTTCTCTTTCCATAATAGTAGCAGGTGAGGGTTTGTATTATGATGTTGGATGCAACATTTTGAAGGGTGTGGCAGATCCGTTAGATCGTCTAAGAGCTGAGCCAAAGGCTCTTTGAGCTCTGAGTTTGAAAAAAAACCTGTTTGAGCGTCAAACAATAAAATAAAACCATGTGTGAACACACAGTTCTGTCTGGAAGTGACCCCATTCAATGCTTATGTAAAGCATCCGACACATTGGTTAGACATGGCCGAAGGCCGAGTGCACCGGGAACCTCCGCCATTTTCCTGTGTTGTACCAAGCTAACCGTGGAGGACTCGCCATTAGTGTAAACGGTCCCTTGAGAAACGGCGCATGGATTATCGACAGGGTCGTGAGAGCTCTCCTTCAACTCCGTTTGTGCAATGGGCTAATCTCGCGTACCCTTGGACACTCCCACAGGAGTTTTGTTTCGCCATTGATTTAGCCTAGTTACCCCTCAAGTAACCATTTCCACCCAGGTGCCACGTTAAGGCAGAACAGCTTACCATGGTGTGGCAGATCCAGCATCTCTAATGGAATCTACCTCACTAGACTGCTCCTAAATTCATTGCCACAGTTCACACTTGCTCTCTTATTTATTCTTTCATTGAATTTTTGTAGTCTGTTTTCTAAACTTCCATATATCATATAGCTTGGTATCCAGTGCTTCTTGGCACGTCTTTTTCTGTCATACATTTCTTTTGTATCATTTTCTAACAGCTTTTTACGCCCTTCAATTTGTTTTATAAAGATTTAAAAGATAGTAAATGATATTTGTCAATAAATCTACTTAGGTTTTATTTTGACTATATCTCAATGATAAAGCTTTTTAGTGGCACCCGAAAGAGGAGTAGACGCTATTAGTTTTGTGTTGTCTGTCTGTCCGTCCGTCCGTCCGTCCCGTTTAGATTTCGTAAACTAGAAAAGACATTGAAAATCCAACATCATAATATTTTAGACCAGGTGTGGGTAAATTACGGTCCGTGGGCAACATGTGGCCCGCCGGAGTGTTTTATGCGGCCCGCGGATACCTACAGAAATCATGTGTGCCAAAAGATAATACATATAAAAATCTCAAATATATCAAAATAAATAAGTTTAAATATTTATATAAATTATTGGAACTTCTGATTCTTATCGATTATGATGCAGATGCTAAGGAGACATTTTCTCTACGTGTCATTCTAAGAAGTTGAAAGTAAACGAAGAATATTCTTGTTTGCAATATTTCGAAACATTCAGTCAAACACACAAACTCAGGCCATTATTTTTTTCAATGCTATGTTTAACAAATGATTGAGCCTTTTCTTTGACTGAGACAAAATAGTTATGCGCAAAGCTGTATTGAATATCAAACCTTTTATTGACCAAATTATCTCAGTGAAAAAAACTCAGGGGTCTTAACCACAGACAGTTTCAAGTAGTACTTGAAGATTTGGAAACAAAACATTTCGATGTTCGGTACCATAGTAGTATCCGCTGGATTAACATGAGCAACGAATTGAGAAGATATGGTATCTCAGTGAAGAAGAATTGTTATGTCCCTTGTGATGTTGTTACTAATATTTCTAATGACGAATGGAAGACAGACTTCATGGTTTTTATTGTAAGTATTGCAATGGGTTGTTTACACCTGAAATGCATGTGCATGTAAAATCCAGACAATCAAGTAAAACAGGTTTTGTCATTTGTCTTTGCTTCAAAGTGAAACTATTTCTAGTGAAATGTTTAAAAGACTTATTTGGATTCCTTAATTGTGGAGACTAAAAGAAGAATGAAGAATAATATATTACATTATTTTAAAATTATCAGATAAGCGCTATTACTAAATGAATAAAGTAAAACACTTAAAAAGGGGAAACTCTTAGTGTGAACAAATTCCCACAACCGTATACATTAACATGTACCTGTACTTGAGATTCACTTTTAAGGCATCTGCAGTTGCTCCATTTCGTTGTTATTTTTTAAATTTTCCTATTTCTTTGACTGATTATATTTCAAACTTTCCGTCACCCGTTGTCCCACTGTTCCGATGAAACATTCCCATACCTTTTTCAGTAAAATGCTTAAATTAAAGTGCTATTGTAAGCCTAGCATATCCAGGTCCGTCAAAAATGGGCTTTGGACTGGACATGTTTGATGATCCCTCTGCTTTACAGCATTGAAACAGATAGTCTTGGCAGGAAAAAAAGCTGAATATCTTTCTATTCCAATGCTCAATGTGGATTCTTAATAGAAGGTGGCACGATAAAAAAACAACAAAGCGCAGGGTGCCAAAACATCTACGCCATCATCGGTAGTAGACGACTGTTGACAGCTTGACTGGCTTTTAACATGTTTAAAGTACAAGTATGTCACAAGGTCGACTCCAACAAGATATTCTGTATGATGATGTGATAGAGCGCAAGAAAGCTGAAGGGTGTTCACTTCTAAAGTTTACTAGTTTATGTAAAAACTACATGAAGCTCTACAAATTCAGCACCAGCATTTGGGAGAAAGAGGCACTGAATAGATCCTTGGATTACAAATAGCGTAAAGTAGAAAGAATGGTGAAAGTTCTGCAGCGTCTGGTCACTACAGATGCACTACCTACTACGGAAGTTATCATCACACGGCGACTATAGGTAAAGCTGAACACTAACAACATATGCAACCGTCGATTCTGAATTTAATATCTTTTACTTTTTATTTATTCGTCGATTCTGAATTTATTACCTTTTACATTTTATTTATTCTAAGTTTTAACAAACTTGATCAAACTTTAAAATAAGTTTATTATAACGTTATTATTAGTTATTTATTATTTTTTTTTTTTTTTTTACTTTTTATTGTGAAAGCCAAAATAATGAAAATAAAACAAACAAAAATCAAGGGTTTATACGTGTGTATTTGTTAACATTTCCTACACACGTGTGGCTTAAATTAGAGCTTAAAGGCTGTTCATTGGGATAGTTTGAAGTGCGTCATTTGCTATTAGAGAATGCTGTAGCCAATTCTATACAAACTGCTATGATTATGATTTAGAAAAAAAAAAAAAAAAAAAATGAAACAAATAAAAAGAATGAAAAGCTTAGGGTGAAATGAGTTATCCATGCTTACCAAAACTACATTTTTTTTTTACATTTGCTTCGAGCTTTTTCCCTTTAACGTTTTAGTCATCTGACATGATCGACATATTTATAAAAGGCGTAGAATTATTTTTTTCAAAAAATAAGAAAAACATATGGATCTCTTTTCTTATTTACAATTTACTTCTTTATATATTTCAAATATTTCATTTTATATCGAAATAATGTATAGTAGACTAAATAGGCTAGTTCAGCTTTTGTAGGATATAGGCCTATCAATAAAATAAGATCTATAAATTTTTATATTACTTACCTTCTTAGTTTCAAAAATCGCAGCTCTTTCCCATTTTAAAAACCACGTATCAGTACGGATGTACATCACAACAGGACATTACTCTGCCATCACATGAAACTACTTTAATAAATACTGAACATATCATTAAGTTTCTTATTTGTTTCATTATTTCAGACGTATGTATATTAAACTTTATTTCACCCGTTTCTCTCTGTCCCCTGTATTAACAATCAAGACATTGGAGTTGTCCAAAATATAATTAAACCCTCTTCGTTTCAAATAACTTTTGAATATATTTGTGTTTTTAAAATATTAGATTTAATTAGCCAAACCTATGTTCACACTAAAAATAATATGGACCACGGGCCCAAGTATTAAAAACAATTAACCATTATAAGGTAATCTTATTACTGAATATAAGTTAGAAAATTAAAGAAAAAACTTATAATAGAAATCCAGTATTACCAATCAAATTTCATCTGAATATCTTTTGGCAGTGATTTTTTTTTAAAAATGATTATAAATGTTAGCTTTTATTAGCATTTAGATTTGCCAAATTAAGCGCATATTTTATATTAACATTTTATCATAACAGCTTTTGCTATTAACTTTATACTTCGTATTTGCGTTAGGAAACGCATGAAACACATTTCAAATGTGCTTAATTGAAACTCTGAATTTGATGCTTAGATTGCATTGAAATTTAAAATAAAGGCTCTAACTCTGGCTAGTGCACATGTTTGTGTGGCTGGTGTGTAAAACCAATTTTAACGAAAAAAACAAGCAAACATTACTATACATTATTACAGTATAACCTCGTGAATAAAATGTATCAGAACAGTATGAGACAGGATGCTAAGGTATTTGTATTAATGAAGAGCTTTAAAGTATTTACAATATACATCAAATGTTTCAGCTCACAAACAAGAATTTTTTAAATATTTGGAGAAAGAAAGCTTAGCAAGTAGGCTAGCTATAGTTTCAAGGCTTAACTTTGCTCATCAGACCGTTCTGACACCAAACATGAACTGTTAATCATCTTTTTCCATTCCTCTCTTTCATTGGCCAGAGTCGCTTAATACTGTAGGCCTGTCTATTCTATGATATTGGCTTCACATCTATTCGTTTCTCTGCCCCTCTTTCATTTACCAGGTAATGTACCCTACAGAAGTATCTTTGCTTTTTTTGTTGATCTTATGATACAATGTGAACTTTCATTTCTTTTTTTACGTAATCGTGAAGCTCGATCGCCATTTTGACGGTTTCGAATTTCCTAATTTCTGAATAAATCTTAGGAATACATATGTTCAAACTCACAACAGGAAGGTATCTGTTCAAGACTTTTGCAAGATAGTGTTTCAACCTCTCAAGTTCTCACTGAAATTAAGCTTAAAGTGATGCTAAACTCAAAATGCAGGAAATATTGTTTGCGCCGGTTCACTATCAGACTATTTAGTGCTTATAAGAACTCTAGACTGAATAAGTAGGGTCTAACGTTACTTTTTCCATGGGGAGGGGGGTTACATAAGTACATGTTTTAAGAATTATAGCTAAAACTAAATACACATTTTTATTTTTATTTTAATATTTCTTTTTTTTTTTTTTTTTTTTTGCTACAATAAGGAATTAATTAAACCGAAAAAGTGATACAGATGATCCGTTAAAGTTTCCAGATATTCTAACTTTTTGAAAATCATTTTTTTTTAAAAATAAATTTTCGTGGTATAAGCGCACTGAAAGGATAAATTCCTTACTAGAGAGACATGTTGGAAAAACGAAAAATATAACGAAATATCTTGAGCCGCTTCGTAGAAAGGAAATCCCTGCGGAAGTGAGACATTAGAAAACTTTCCGACTTCTCTTCCCCCCGTTTTTATCATTGAAATCATGACACTAATCTTGACAGACTTTATCAACATTGAAAGACCAAGCCTACAATTTAAGGTTTGTAGTTATAAGCTTATGATTCATCGCAGTTGAGCTTTCCTTTCCCATGTTAATGTAAGACCTTTAAAGGCGAAGCTTTTAGTTTCGCTTTAGTTTTCAGTTCCTATAAAATTTCACCGGGAACACCGCTCAATACAAAATAGAAACACATTTTTTTCTTCCGTTGTTTTTTCGGTAATTCTTATTTTTACGTAATCAGTTACACTTTTGGTTTACTTGTCGATGTAGTTAGTGGTTAAAAGGGTAAGTGCTAAGTTTCCAGGAAAAAATGTGTCGAGCAGAAATCGTATTGAGAACTTATGTAAAGATTATTACTGATAACTAGTGATCGCGCGAAAAGTGATAGCGTTTTAAACGATGGCAATGTTTGTATCCATCCGAATTTTTCAACGATCGAGTTGATTCCGCCCGCCCCGGAGATTTTGTTATTTAGCACATTGCTTAATATAAGGCAATGCCGTGCGTTTAAAAGAGCTCTTTAGTTTCCTATATATTTGTCAAACAAAAATTACTAAATGAGATGTAAACATTGTTAATATTAATTGATTTGAACTAGCATTGCACAACCGTACGTTCTTTGATTTGTTTCTTGGCTAAGTAGTGTTTATTTAGGACAGAACAACGTCCTCTTTGTAGTTGAACTTCCATTTTACGAGCCGCGAGTCAAAGATCCCCATAACAGCCCTTGTCTTATAGTACTTGTTATATTCAATTGTAACGCCCACTTTTTTCTTCTCTCTCTCTCTCTCTCTTTCTCTCTTTTATATTTTGTTTTCCCTTCCCTCTCCATTTTTTCTTCATTCCATGTATCGTTATGTGCTCTAACATAGACTTTTGACTTGAATCGGATCGAACAGTTTTACAAATTTTCTTCCCCCCGAATGGGCGTATGGGGGAACTAGGAAGGGGTAAAACCTCTATCGGACAGTCACTCACGCACAAATACTTCTCCGCAAAGTTTTGATTTTTTACAAAAGAAAGCGGACATAAAATCATAACTTACGAAAATCAAAATGATCTCGTGTAAAAAAACGCAATTTTTAATTTTTTTCTTTGTGCTTTATATAAAAAAAAACACGGCTTTTCAGGGAAATATTGACAACATAATACAAAATTGTAATTGATTGCTTGTTTTTTTTCATGAATTTAGGTTAAGAAAATGTCAAAACCGAACCCTTATGAGGAAAAATAAACCTGTGCACGAAATAGTATGCAGATTCAAAAACTCTTGGTACATAAATCAGTCGGTGGTATTTTTTGCTTAAAATACAGATAGGCTAATAAAAACTTTTAACATAGACACTAAAAATATCCTATCCTTTAGTTCAACTTGTTGTTATTTTTTTTACGTAACTACGCTGGTGTACTTGAGCTTTCTCAGAGCTATTACATTATCAGTTCAATTTTTTATATTTTGTTATGGTTAAGAAAAATAATGTGTTTAATCTCTATAAAAGTTTTAATGAGAATACAATATAACCACTTAGCCAGGTGTGCCATATTCTCACTAGTTAGTTCCTGATTCTTTTAGCGGGATTTCTCGTTCGCACTCGCGGCTGCCAAAGATTGTGTGACACATTTCAGCGTCAGCCAAAATTTCGAAAAATAAAGAATGTCCCATTAATAAAGTTTTAATAAGATATTTGGATATTAGAGTTGTAGGAAGGGAGATAACCCATTATATGTGTTTAAAAATAGTGTAACCTTAGTTACCTTTTGTGTAATGCTTTTCTTGTTATATTTAGCCTTTAAAATATTACTTCCTGTGTAGCTTGTTATAATTAGCCTTTAAAATATTACTTCCTGTGTAACTTTACATCTGTAAGTTTAGGTTTACATCATCTAGAGACTCTATTTGAACTAATGTTAATGTCGTGTACGTTTGTAGTCAAATCTAGTGTAAGTAAACTTTAACACATGCTGGCCGCATAACACCCTCGTTGACCGTAGGCGACAGAAACAGATGACCTTTACATCATCTGCCCAATTGACCATAAGGTCTGAGAGGGGGAACTTTAACACATACATCCACAAGCACACTTACATTCATTTTCAGCGTGTTTTACAGTTGGTTGACAGTTTGTATTGTTCACTACTAGACGTAATGTGAAGTTTTCAATATTTGTGCAATTCATTTGACATGAAAAACACAACAATAATTTAGTAAAATTATATAGGAAAAATAAATTATTATATTTGTTTGAACTAGCTTACATTTAGATTTAAACCACACAACAATCGATCCACATTAATATTACAATATACTACTTCAGAAGCACATTCAAATAAAAAATGCATTCCTATAGAACAAAGTATAGGTTCAATCAATCAACATTAGTACAACTGCATTTCTTTCAACACATTATTTATTATATAGGCAATAAACGCCTCATTTATCTCCGTCAGGCATGGAAAAATAACTGTCTTGAAATATTTATCATGGCTCATTTTGATTGCCTGCTTTGGCATTGTCAATAATTAAATGATAGTATCTTCACCAACAACTTGATATGCAACATAATATCTATGTTTTCTTTGCCGGAAAAAAGGTAATGGATATAAGCACCCTAATAAAAATGATTTCAATGGGTCTAATAGAACTCTTTGGCCTTCACATGAGGCTTAGATATTTGAGTCCGGTTGAACTGTTTTCATTAACAAGAGAAGGTGCAAATGCGAGTAACTGGCGCCTAAGCCAGTAGCTTCTGGCAAATGGGGGTTTGTTAGCCTTTGATTGCTGGCTACCCACATAGGAGGTGAAAAACGTTAAATTTAAAGGTGATCTGCCTTGCATGGTAAAGGTTTCGGGAGTCAACCCAGAGGAAATATTAAGAGCCGGCGCCTTTAGGCAGTTTGCAGCACCCAGTGCTACACCCTGACAGAACCTGCTACTCCGCTGACCCCAAACTGAAGGCTACTTGCCGTTCCTTTGGATGCATCAGCTGCATGAGGAACTGCTGTGTGGGTGACATCGCTCCAGCCATAGCTAATTCCACGTATTCATCTCATTTCAATGAGATAATCCATAATCCATAGTCGCTTCGCGAGTGAATGGGCCATAGGCATAGTACCGTAGTAAACGCATCCATTTAAACTAAGCTTAGTTACATACATTAGCTTTTAATTTTACTTTCTACTTAGGCTTTACACATTCTCTTATTTTATTAGCGACTGTTTAACTTGTCGAGGTTTCTTTTTCGTTTCATACACTGTTGAAAGCACTCCTTCTATTTCTATCTAAAACAGTTAAGGCACAAATCACACATTTATTGTATAAATAAATTGTATAAAACACTGATATGAAAAGAAATGAATATGACAGTTATGTAATAGTTTCATAATCGTTGACGTCTTCATGGACTTTAGCAACACTATAATCACCTTGTGACGCTGAGACTTTAATGCTGGACTGAGAAGAAACTTTATAAAAATAAGACAAAACATAATTAGTGCATTTACTATAGGACAGGGTAAAATTTTAATAAAATAGTTGTGCACTTTATCAAAAACAGTAAAACAGTCATACATTTAAGTTTTATTAAAGGTTTATCGATGAGCTCCCATATCACATCCTCTAGAATATGTATTTACAAATACCTGATTTAATATCCAGTGCTAAGCTTTGCAACTGAAACCTTGCACATGTTTGTGCTATACCATCCATAGTCGATGCTATTGTTGATGTAGACAATCTTTCTATTGTGTGGTAATGACCTGTTTCTTTATTGTCAATGAAAAAAAAAAGTTTTACAATAGTTTATGTAAACAACACTTTAAAGAAATATTTGAGCAGTAAGTTAAGTAAAGGCAACTCTTTCTGACGGTTAACGAGGATGTCACGTGGTCAGCACATCGATTAAAATCGTTTGCTTCTTTAAGGTTTGTCGGTACCTATTATGATTTAGGAATTTTAAAATTCTTTTCATTACCGGAATTTGAACTATGGACCCTTCAATAATATATATATATATATATTCAAAGCAGATTGCAGATCTATTTTTAAATTGAAAGCAAGTCATTACCGTGTGATTGACGATGAAAACTGATGTCAAGTTAGAATTGTCACGTATTACGAATTGAATTCTACTTTTAAATGGCTTGCCTAGGGGAACGTGACAATAGAATAGCAGTTGTGTCACTTATAATAAGTCTGAATTTAATCAAAGACTTACAATGAATAACAAAAAAAAATGACACAAGAAATCGGAAGGTAAAATATCAACTTACTGTTTAATAAAATATAAAGTTACAAGAAAGAAAAATAAACATTTACTCAATACAGAATTGATGTGTTGACCAAAACCCTTTTACAAAAATGGCATGTAAAAATATTACAATACAAGAGTTTGAAAATGTAATTACAAATACAAGCAAGCAAGGCCTTGTAAAAAAGAAAACAAAATCTTAACTTACACGATCAAGTGGTTAACCACGCACGGGTCACGCAATGTCTCCGCTATTCTGTCTCACGGCTGTCTCCGTATGTCTGTCCGTCAACGTCACGCGAGCGGTCTTATATAATCTACCGCGCGTCGATATCTCGTATATTCTAGAAAGTCATCAACACCCAGATCTAGAACGCTCTTCAAAGAGACAGAAAAAAAAACACCCTCCTTTCAACCAGAGGTACACACACAGGTCAAGGACCGGTCACTGTCTGTGTGGCTTGACGAATAAAAAAGAAAAAAAAACTTATTACACAAGGGGCAGACAACCTACCCGTCTCTCGACCGCAACAGGTCAACGAAAGAAAAAAAAAAAAAACAACGCCTAGATACGTAACACCTCCCCCCTAAAAATAAAAAGTTTACATTTCCACGAAATGGAAATCTTTTTAGAATTACAAAAAATATTTACATTACAGAATGTATTTATCATGATATATATAAAAAAAATATATACATCAAAATACTTTTTACACTCTAGATAAGGCATCGGCGATAACATTTTCGCTGCCTTTTATGTGTTTAAGATCTAGGTTGTACTCTTGTAAAAATAAACTCCACCTGAGAAGTCGTTGGTTCTTGCCAGACATTTTGTGGATAAATGTAAGGGGATTGTGGTCAGTAAATACAACCAGTGGCCATCTGGACCCACTGATATAAAAATCAAAGTGTTGTATAGAAAGAATCAACCCAAGACATTCTTTTTCCACAGTAGAATAATTTCTTTGATGTCTATTAAATTTCTTGGAAAAGAAACAAATAGGATGCTCTACTTGGAAATTATCTTCTTGGTAAAGGACTGACCCAACACCTGTGTCACTGGCGTCAATAGCTAACCTAAAAGGTTTTCCGAAGTCAGGAGCCATCAAAATGGGAGAGCTAGATAATATCTGCTTGATCTGGTTAAAGGCTTTCTGACATTCATCCGTCCAAGTAAATCTGACGTTCTTTCTCAGGAGGTTTGTTAAAGGACTGGCAATGACAGAAAAATTTTCGCAAAATTTTCTATAATATCCAGACATTCCCAAAAATCTTCGGAGTTGTTTCCGATCAGCAGGGATAGGGAAAGCTTGGATAGCTTCTACTTTGGCCATTACAGGTTTCACCTGGCCTTGTCCTACAATATGGCCTAAGTATTGGATGGAAGCCTGGCAAAAATCACTCTTACTCAGGTTTACAGTAATTTTTGCATGTAACAGTTTAGTAAAAAGACAATGCAGTTGTTTACAATGGCTAGAAAAATCTTGGCTAAAAATTACTACATCGTCTATGTATGCGTGGCAATTCTCCATGTCAGCAAGCAGGGCATTTATCATTCTCTGGAAAGTGGCAGGAGCATTCTTCATGCCAAATGGCATCACTTTGTATTGGTACAGACCATCAGGGGTGACAAAGGCAGAGATTTCCTTTGCCCTATCAGTCAGGGGAACCTGCCAATAACCTGAAAGTAGGTCTATTTTGGTGATGTACTTAGCGTCACCAATACGATCTATGAGATCGTCTATCCTAGGGATAGGAAACGAATCGGTCTTTGTTACAGCATTTACCTTACGGTAGTCTGTACAAAAACGATAAGTCTTGTCCTGTTTAGGTATCAAGACACATGGGGAGCTCCAACTACTGGAACTTGGTTCAATGAGGTCATTTTCAAGCATATACTTGATTTCTGACCTAAGTATGGCAAGTTTTTCAGGGTTGACCCTGTAAGGATGCTGCTTGACTGGAGTAGCCTCGCCAACATCTACATCATGCATTATAACATTAGTCTGTTTTGGTACATCAGAAAAAATGTCATTAAATTCATTAATGAGTTTCATGATAACTGGCCTTTCTGTCGAAGACAGATGAGACAGTTTTACATCCAAATTCTGTAATACAAAAGAATTAGGTATTTTGTATTGTCCAAATTTCTCCTTTACAATATCATCATCAATAGGAGAAACATGGCTATTTGAACAACTTTTGACTGTATTTAAAACACAATTACTCTTCTCTGAGTGATCTGGCCGAGATACATAAGGCTTCAGCATGTTTATATGACATAACTGAGTCTTTTTCCTACGGTCAGGGGTTTTGATTGTGTAATTGAGGTCACTAATTTTGGTCTCAATTTCATAGGGACCAAAGTATCTGGCTTGCAAGGGTTGACCTGGTATGGGCAAAAATACAAGCACCTTATCCCCGGGAGAAAATTCTCTAACACGGGCCTTTCTATCATACCAGCGTTTCATGCTGGATTGGGTGTTTTGTAAATTATTTTTGGCCAGAACACAAGCATCATAAAGTCTAGTTTTAAACTTAATTACATATTCTACAAGTCCTTCAGTGGCTGTTGGTGACAACAAAGTCTCTTTTATACATTTCAAGGGACCGCGCACCGAATGGCCAAAGACTAAGTCAAAAGGGCTGAATCCCAACGATTCCTGGACGGATTCACGGGTTGCAAACAGTAGCATGTGGATTCCTTCGTCCCAGTCTTTTTCGTGCTCAAAGCAATAGGTTCGGATCATGTTCTTGAGAGTCTGATGGAATCGCTCAAGAGCGCCTTGCGACTCGGCATGATACGCACTCGACATGCAGTGTTTGATGCCCAACTGAGTCATGACTTGCTTGAAAAGATTGGCCGTGAAATTCGTTCCTTGGTCCGATTGGATGGACTTTGGTAGACCAAATAGAGTAAAGAACTTGATTAAGGCCTTCACAATGTTTGATGCTTTTATGTTCCTTAGAGGAATAGCCTCAGGAAAACGAGTTGAAGCACACATAATGGTCAACAGGTATTGGTTGCCAGCTTTTGTCCTTGGGAGAGGACCAACACAGTCAATAAGTACTCTGCTGAAAGGTTCTTCAAAGGCTGGAATCGGCTTCAGAGGAGCAACAGGGATCTTTTGATTTGGCTTGCCAACCATCTGACAGGCATGACATGATCGGCAGTACTGGATGACATCTTTCTTCAAACGTGGCCAGAAGAAGTGTGTCATAATCTTGTGGTATGTCTTGTGGATGCCGAGATGACCTGACATTGGTGTGTCATGAGCCAGATTCATGATGTACGCTCGGTATCTTTCTGGTAACACGATTTGATGGCATATTCTCCATTCTTCTTCGTTGGATGCGTCTGGAGGTTTCCATTTCCTGAAGAGCATATCATCTTGGATGTAGTAGCACGTTGATGCTAGCTCTGCCTCTTGTGATGTCATTGCGGTTTTTCGGAGTTTGGCGAGCTCTGGATCCTTCTTTTGGTCCTCAATCAACTGTTTTCGAGTTGATGCCGGCTTTTCAGAATTTGGCGTTGGTTCTTCTTCAAGAGAAGCAAAGAATGTGGTGCTCAAGTCCACATCATCTTGGTTACTGTTGGCCTTGACGACGTTCTCTTCTTGAGATGCTTTCAACCTCATTGCCCTTGTTACTGCACACGCTGGATATAACTCTAGGTCTTCCTCGGGTGTGGCAGATAAATCGGGTGTTTGAGTGACGATGGGTTCGGCTATCACCTTTCCACCTGCTAAGTCATTGCCTAACAGCAACGAGATGCCTTCCAATGGTAATGTTGGTCGGACACCTACAACAACCGGTCCAGTAATGAGATTTGACTTTATGTCAATTAGATGTAGAGGCACATCTATACATCCAAGCTCTACGCCTCGTAACAGGATGCTCTTCCCAGTCGATGATGATTTAGACAAGGGCAAGATACCCTCTAAAAGTAACGATTGTGAGGCACCTGTGTCTCTCAAAATGGTGATAGGTCGTAGACTTGTAGAATCACCGGGTAGTGATACAAATCCTTCCGAAATGAAAGGCTTAAAATCCTCTAATAAAACATCAATTTTGGTTGATGCAGACTGGACTTGGGTCGAACTCTCGCTGGAGTCATTGACATCTCTAGGAGACGCAGTGGAGAAACTCTTTCTTGAGTCAGTAGAACATCTTTTGGATGTATTTGGAGAACTCTTGATGGAGTCATTAGAACATCGGGGTGATGTCTTATGGGAACTCTTGATAGAGTCATGGGAACATCGGGATGATGTATTATGGGAACTCTGGATAGAGTCATTGGAACATCGGGGTGATGTATTATGGGAACTCTTGATGGAGTCATGGGAACATCGGAATGATGTCTTATGGGAACTCTGGATAGAGTCATTGGAACATCGGGGGGATGTCTTATGGGAACTCTGGATAGAGTCATTGGAACATCGGCTTGATGTATTTGAAAAACTCTTGTTTGAGTCATTGGAACATCGGCTTGATGTATTTGAAAAACTCTTGTTTGAGTCATTGGAACATCGTAAAGATGAATTTGAAGAACTCGCTGTTGAGTCATTTGAACACCGTGGAGACATTTTCGGAGAGTCTTGTACAGTCAATACATTTGAAACAGGTGGTGTCGAGGTATTCTTGATATGACTTGATGATGAGGGAGTAAACCTCGCCGACCACTGTACTGTGCAAGCGCTGACTTTTGAAGGAGCTTTTTCGTTTCTCTTCCTCAATTTCCAACAATTGTCAACTTTATGGCCTTCTCGTTTGCAGTAGGAACAAGTAGCTTTACTTGTAGTAGGTTTTCTGTCGTTTGTACTGCTGTTCTTGATGGAGTTGCTAGCAGTGGACTCAGGCTGTTTGACTTGTTTTGGCTTGACATCCGTCGTATACTTGGCAAATTGATGTGATATTATATAATCGTCTGCCAACACTGCAGCCTTGTGCACATCTTCCTCGCCACGATCAGCTATATGCGTACGGACGTCCAGCCGCACACAACTCTTGAACTCTTCCATCAGCATTAGGTTCTTGAATTTTGCAAAGTCGGTGCCGATTTCCTTGGAAGTGAGCCACTTTTCAAAGCGTCGCTCCTTTTCCCGCAGGAATTCTACATGGGTTTGGCCATCCGATTTGCGACAATCCCTGAACTGCTTTCGGTAAGCTTCCGGAACAAGTTCATATGCCTTAAGAATTAAGGCCTTAACAACATTATAATCTTTTTGTTGTTCAATGGTCAAAGAACAAAATACCTCTGCAGCTCTACCAGTCAAAACTGTTTGCAGCAAAGTGGGCCACAAAGTTTCAGGTACATTAAAATTTTTCACACAAAGTTCAAATTGTGGAAAATAATTGTCAATTGTGGCTTCATTAAAGCGTGGAATTATTTTCAAAAATTTTATTGCTTCAGCAGTATGACTGGCAGGGGAAGAATCTGGTCTTACATTAGCAGCTAACTCTAATTTTTTTAACTCTATTTGTAATTTCATTTCCATTTCTTTCTGCTCTAATTCTTTTTGTTTAATTTCCTTCTGGGCTTCTATTTCCATTTCTTTCTGCTCTAATTCTTTTTGTTTAATTTCCTTCTGGGCTTCTATTTCCATTTGTTTTAATTTTATCTGAAGTTCTAAATCTGATTTACCCTCATCGGGTCTAAGGGTTTCTAAAAGGTCTTCAGAAAATACTTCCTCGTCTACATAATGGATTACAATGTTATCTCTTATTTCTTGTTTAAGGGCATTTGATTTTATTTTTAACCCTAAATGTTTAGAAATAAGGACCAGTTCCTTCCTAGTGAAAGCATCAAGCTCTTCCACAGAGGGATTTGAAAGAAAAACCTGAATATCCATGACTAACTAACAACTATTACAAGCAAAAAATGTATACAATGTAAATATACAGTACAAAATCAGTACAACAAAAAACCTTAAGAGAGTTTGGTCAATACTATTGATACTTTACTTCCGACTCTTTGAACAAACAAAAAAATTTTGTTAAAGTCAACTTCGCCTTTACAAAATTACTCAAGTAAGATGAAAATAGGTTCAGAAAAATATCCGGGACGAAAGCCCTCAAACTTCTTTTGTCACGTATTACGAATTGAATTCTACTTTTAAATGGCTTGCCTAGGGGAACGTGACAATAGAATAGCAGTTGTGTCACTTATAATAAGTCTGAATTTAATCAAAGACTTACAATGAATAACAAAAAAAAATGACACAAGAAATCGGAAGGTAAAATATCAACTTACTGTTTAATAAAATATAAAGTTACAAGAAAGAAAAATAAACATTTACTCAATACAGAATTGATGTGTTGACCAAAACCCTTTTACAAAAATGGCATGTAAAAATATTACAATACAAGAGTTTGAAAATGTAATTACAAATACAAGCAAGCAAGGCCTTGTAAAAAAGAAAACAAAATCTTAACTTACACGATCAAGTGGTTAACCACGCACGGGTCACGCAATGTCTCCGCTATTCTGTCTCACGGCTGTCTCCGTATGTCTGTCCGTCAACGTCACGCGAGCGGTCTTATATAATCTACCGCGCGTCGATATCTCGTATATTCTAGAAAGTCATCAACACCCAGATCTAGAACGCTCTTCAAAGAGACAGAAAAAAAAACACCCTCCTTTCAACCAGAGGTACACACACAGGTCAAGGACCGGTCACTGTCTGTGTGGCTTGACGAATAAAAAAGAAAAAAAAACTTATTACACAAGGGGCAGACAACCTACCCGTCTCTCGACCGCAACAGGTCAACGAAAGAAAAAAAAAAAAACAACGCCTAGATACGTAACAGAATCATATCAGAAGACCTGAAACACAGCACGTGGAAACAACACATTTGCAGTACATTATATGTCATGTATTTTAACCCAGATCTGTGTATTTTCTAGACAAAACTTTAAGTAGCTTATGTTTCCGTTTAACCACATTATTATTTATTCGAAGACGCATACACACATATGCTTATCATAATAATAACATGCTTATAGCATGCTCAGCCCACCTTTATAGGTAGCCAAACCAAGCCAAGTTCAAGCCTTCTTACCCTCTCAACCACACACTTCCCAAATATAAATATATGGCTCCTTCTGTCTCGGAAGACAATGGATGCGCCCAGGTAAGTCACTGGCTTTGGTTTCGTCTTGAGATGAGGTAGAATCTGGAGTGACGGGCTAGCCAACAGGGCAGCTCTCTTTTTCTTTCTCTTTTTTAGAAATCGTCGTAATGGAAGGATGGTTAAAGAATATATGGTGTTCATTTAACACAACAGTAACTTGTGTTCGAATTTACTGCCGAAAATTGCTTACACATTGAGACTGCACAAACTGAACGACAATTTCAATAAAAATTGTAGAGAAAATAAAAAACAACCATACCAGCATGAAAATCTACTCCCAGTTATATAAGCCTAATAAAAAAAAGAATTATAAAATTAACACTTATTGCATAGATACTGATAAATATATATTTGTACTACTATTCCATCAACCATTGAATGGTTAAAACGGATAACACTAGAGGGCGCGGAGGCTGAGTGGTTAAGCATTTGGCTTTCGGAACCTGGGGTCCTGGGTTGGGGACAGGCGGAAGATCGTTGTGCTGGCCACATGACACCCTGCTCCTTGGCCATAGTAACAGATGAAGTTAACATCTGCCTCATAGATCGCAAGGTCTAAAACGGAAAGTTTAAACGGAGGGGACACACTAATCACTATTATCTGGTGTTTATGGAAGCAAGTAACAACATCAGTAAATGTTATGTAAAGGTCTTGCTAAATTAAAAGAGATTTAGATTTAATCTCAACTTCAAAGAACTTGTACCTGTGTATGATATCCTTGAATACGTTTGTTCGTCACTTTGTATTTTCAGTGGAACTGTTGCAGCATTCTCAGTCCTCGACATGGGCACGTGCGTTACTTTAGATCCTTTTAGGATGAAAGAAAAAAAATCGTAAACTATTAAATATACATGACATAATGATAAACTTTGAATTACATAACGTGTTATATTTTTTAGCATTACAGTAATTTAGTTAATAACAATGCTGCTTGTTTTAATATTGTATCTTGTTAATGGGAGGAAACTGATAAAAGTTCAGGGGATTTTCGGTTAATTCGTAGATTGCATCCCCTTACACAATTTAGTGTATTAAATTAAGCTATAAACCAATATGAAGTCATATTTTTTGTATAGCGCTGTATTGTCAAAATACGGAAATAAATTTATCTTAGCTCTATGATTACGTTACTGTAAGTACTCAGTTGAATGTCTTGAATACAAATATTGTGTATAACAATGCTTTTTAGTAGACCTCATAAGTTGTACCCGGTCTGAAGCATGCTGTACACGTACTACAATATATTGTCTTTAAATAAGCATGACATCTTACATAGGATTGTATGAAATGTCTAAATATTTTTTGAATCTTGAAGCTTCCGATAAGTGGACTTATGAATCTGAATAGCTGCTATAATTTAATGACCATGAAAACTAAAGAAACAAAATCTATTAGAATGATACCGTTGTTAATTAGAAAACGTACACACTTTAAGTTGTTTTTTTTTACCTGAAAATGTTGACTGTTAAACGCTTAATAATTTAACATTATTTTGATAATTCTTGAGGTTGCCAAGCGGGCCGCATGCAAAGTAGTCGCGGTCCGCACGCGACCCGCAAACACTGTGTTTGACATGCCTAATGTAAAGTATTATTCTCTAAATAGCTTGACCTGCTATATCCGGACGCGTGCGAACACATTTCCTTAATCATACTTTTAATATATTTAATAAAATAATGTTAAACAAATTGATTGATGAGGATAATAAAACATAAAACAATTATTCATAGAGTGTCTATTATTAGTCTTAAGTTAAAATAAAAACTTATTGTTTTTATTGTTGCAACCAGAATCGGGAATCATATGTAAATATTGTAATGTCATTGCCGGCAGAGAACTCAATTCAACGACGTTGTAGATCGGCCACACTTCCGGTCCTGGTCACGTAATTCGGCGAAGACAGCTGTCCTCACTTATCTATCGGCAGATATCACACGTAGGTATGTTGTAATTGTCGTGAAGCTATAGACAAGACTTTCTAGGTCACTTAATATCTAATTGTAGATTACGTCCTACGCGTCATGCATTTAGTCATGCATATTAACCAATGACTTAAATTCTGCCAAGTCACTGGTTTTCCTGACAATGCAACAGCCGATTCTTTGTTTATTTCATTTCTTTTAATAAATTTTTGTATGTTTTTCTGCTACTGCGTGAAATAAACAAAGAAATCCTATGCCAACAGGGACTCGACCATTTAACGACGTATTGACCGAGCGTGGCATGTGGTTTGCAGGGCATGCCTTCCGACAATATGAATTACGCATGCCAAGAGCTGCAATGACTTCATATAGGCCAAAATAGGAAAGCGCAAAATGGACGACCTCGTATAGCTTGGCGCAATACTTTCATGGAGGACCTCAGAGGCACCAGGTGGGAAGAGGCTTTAGACATTGCCATTGACAGATCTGTATGGACACAGCAATGGTGTAAGTAGGAGTTTGCCATCATTTGGGGCCCCGGAGGGCTTTACCTCTTTAGGGGGACCCAAAATTTTGACATTTGACATCATAACATAAAATTAAGAAGTAATATTAAATATTTAATTTAAAAAAATCAATTTTCAAATTTCTCCCCCCATACCCCCACCATAGCTACGCTACTGGCTTAACGCGCCGAACAGCGTTGGGAGGATCTAAGTCTAAGTCTGAATAAAAATTGTTTATATAATTAACGAAATAATCTGTACTCTAAAAATAGTGTGATGTGGCGGTACAGTAGAACTAACAAGTAACTGAAAACTAAAAGTTGATTTTACTATTCATTTACATTTCCAGATCGTTAAAAAAAATAATAATCAAAAAGTTATCTACATGAGACTCCTTGGATATAAAACCAGGACATTCTTAATAATAATTAAAACAGAAAATAATTGATTGTAATAGGAAATCAAATTTAAAATTATAAATTAGTATTCTTTAATTTAATTTTAAGGAATAAGTAAATGAACCAGAACTTACTTCCGAAGCGAAACACTAAAACAGTGATTGAAAATATAGTGATAATGGCAACAATTGTTATCACTATTGACACGAATGTTCCTATTAGGAAAAAAAATGATTATATTGAAAACATGTTTGATAAATATAAAAAAAAACAAACAGATTTGCCTGTGTTATAGCACAATATGTAGGTCAAAGATGGGTCAGTGTATCCGTGTGAAATAATTAGTTCCTTCTATAGTCTAACTCGAAGATAATGTAATTTTTTTTTATTACTGTTTTTTTCCCAATTGGTTTGTCAAAGATGAATGTGTGTATGTATAATTGTGACCTAATGGGGAACTAACTATTTTTGATTACTTGTATAGTTAGGTTTGATTCCCCTTATGTAGTTTTTAAAAGGCCTTGCAAACTGTGCTTAGTTGCCACTTGCTCCTGAGTTACCAGCTTGACCACTTGACCTGTGATGTGAATAGTATTTTTTTCTGTTAGTGGTCGTGTGTCATGGGGTACTCGGAGAAGTGTGCCCTGCTCTGGAAATCTTTGGGCTAAGTATATCTTTAGTATGATTGTATTTTGTGTAATGTATAATTATTAGTAGATATAGCCTTAAATGATTTCCAGGCAGTATATTTTTACCCTGATGTTCTGCATCCTGGGGTACTCCCAAACGTGACATATTTTTGTAATCTTTTTCTGAGGGATTCAACCTGTATTGAATCATCAGATGGACTTTACATATTTTATAGCTTTGTCTCTGAGGGATTCAACCTGTATTGAATCATCAGATGGGCTTTACCAAACGGATGTCTATAGGTAGGATTCTATGAAGCTTGTATGCTCATAGGTTTCCCTGAAGCCTATAGTTCATCATGACCCTTTTTTTTTTTTTTTTTTTGGCTAAAAGTGACTAGTGTCAGCCTGAAGCTTGTAACCCCAGAATGGTCAAAAGTAGTCATGTGTTGACCTGAGGCCTGTGACCTTTATTTTACTTATGTAAATGTGTATTCTCCAGAATGTGACGATAATGTAACATATGACTAGGGCTGTGTGCCATATTATTTTTAAGTATCTTTTGTTTACTTTTTCTTGTGTCGGCCAGTGGAATGATGGCCATGTATTTACACATTTATTTTACTCATGTAAATAAACTTTGTACATATGTTTACCTGCGACTTTGTACCTAATAACCTAGGCAGTACAAAAAGGGACCAGTACACCTCTGGACGAAAGTGCCAGCACACTTTTAACACTGACCTTATGATCTAAATACCTGAATCTAGCTATAATTCTAATTGAATATTTTTAGCTATACCCGCTAATAGGTAAATTAATTGATCAAAATTTTGTTATATTGAGTGGGGTGCTCTTTTAGAATCAATCCCCATTAATTTGTAACATAGGGTACTCTTACAAGCAACCTCATCTCATTTGTAACAATAATCCATTTTTAAAATATGCGCGAATGACCTGAAGTGTGTTTGGTTTTCAGACAGAGAGACCAGCGTGTGTGATATGCAGTAAAGCTGATTAAAGTTTATGTGTTTGATCTAGTGTGTTCATTGTTTTATTTCGTTAACTAGAATTGATTAAGGGACACCTAGACGTATCGAGACCTAAGGTAGATTCTATCGAGTTATAATTATAAATTTAATAGGAAAGCTGTGACATGGTTTATAGCAGCAATCTATACGTATTACAATATAAACTAACGACAATACATTTAAAGTCATTTTCAAACTACTATGATAAAAAAATAAATAAAAGTGGAAAGAGATCTAATGTTACCTGATGATGCTGCTGTTGGGCTCGTTGTGGCTGCAGTTGATTAAAAGAAATTAGATATTTACTAATTATATATTATTATGAGGAGATCTCTCTCTGTAAGAGTTAAAAAAAGATTTTTAAGCACCAGAAATGTGTTACTTTCCGAATATCGTTTTAGAAATTTTATATGAGACATAGTCGTGACCAGAGGGGTGGGGTGTTGAGGTTCTAACCCCCCCCCTCCGAAATGAAATCCCCCCTTTGAGGGTGGAGTCAATTTTCGCTTTGATTTTGCTTATTTAAGCTGAGATTTTAATACTAAACCATCACTTGCCCCAGCACAGCAATACTAAACCATCACTTGCCCCAGCGCAGCAATACTAAACCATCACATGCCCCAGCGCAGCAATACTAAACCATTACTTGCCCAAGCGCAGCAATACTAAACCATCACATGCCCCAGCGCAGCAATACTAAACCATCACTTGCCCCAGCGCAGCAATACTAAACCATCACTTGCCCCAGCGCAGCAATACTAAACCATCACTTGCCCCAGAGCAGCAATACTAAACCATCACTTGCCCCAGCGCAGCCAAGGGGGTTTTAAGTTTAAAACCCCCTACCAGAGAATTTTGCAGTTAAACCCCCCTTTTCTATAAAAAAAATGCCAACAACAATCACCAAATTCCAAGAGCATAGCTAAGGAAAATTTAGATTTTAAAACCCCTCCGATACCCCCCGCTCTTCAGTATAAAAAAGCAAAGTACACACTCAAAATTCTATGAGAGCAGCGGGGTTTGAAGCTAAAAAATACGTCATCAATATGAAAATAAAGTAAATTATACACTAAAATTATTTGAGCGTAGCTAAGCCAAGGGGGGAGGGTTTACACCAAAAAATAAATGCTGTGCGGATTTTTGACGTTCCGGATAACTTCTGAATAAACGACGTTGATGTTTCTGTAGAGATAAGCCTATAGATACAACGATAAATAAAAAAAAAAAACATAAGCGACTGACAATATTAAGAATTTGATGCAAAGTGACACTAAAAAATTGAAATAAAGAAGAAACACAACAAACGTTCAACTTACAGTTTGTCGTACTGAGAGTTACGTTATAGACCTTGCTAATAGTAACATTGAACTTCTCACTTCTGGCTATACAAAGAAAAGCTGGGAAAATGAAGTGCAACTTTTGTTTACAAGTCAGTGACACGCTATAATTATCTGAATAATATTAATATGAAATAGTGATACAAGCTCATAACTATAAACGAATGCGGAATCAATGAAATCGATAAAACTTACCTCAAATTCATTCCATTCAGTAATAATATCACTAAATTACTGCTTTGATATTCGACCTTTTCCATATAATTAGTAACCATTATAAGTGTAATTTAAAGAGGTATAGAGTGGACATTAGTGAGAGAGAAGGAAGTCACGAAAGAATGAGACAGGTGAAATGAGAACGACTAGTCTGAAAACCTTAACACGATAAAATATATACATATATATATATATATATATATATATATATATATATATATATATATATATATATATATATATATATATATATATATATATATATATATATATACATATATATATATATAATCCGTATCTCTTTTTTAAATACCAAAATAGTGCAGATTCTCTATTAACAAAATAGACTTGTCCCAAACCATACTTCAAGAAATTATAAGTCACATTTACAAGTGATTGTCTCCAAGTCAGATTTTAAAGTTTTTAATGTGCCAAAAAATAATAATCAAACTAAAAATGAAACAAAAAGTAATGAATCTACTGTAAAAGATTACCTGAGTTGTATTCAGTAGCTACGTATATCAGGAGAGAGGTGTTAGAGAGTACAACATGACCACTGGTATTCAGCCAACTGTAAGTGGCACTTTCTGACCCCAAGCCTTTCATTTTACATGAGCAGTTTGCTATGACGTACTCTTCAACATTTTCAACACAGTTTGGGAATTCGATTGATGGACTTTCTGAAGTGTTTACATAATATGATTAAATTTAAAGACCAAACATTCAATATGTAGTCAGATATATAGATAGATAGATAGATAAATAGATAGATAGATAGATAGATAGATATTAGATAGATAGATAGATTTTTTTTTGCATTATAAGAAAAATGAATGTATGCTGACTTGAAATCAAATGTATAGAAATTGGTTTTCAACTGTGAGTTATTTATTTTTACATATTATGCTACTGCTATTGATAAGTAGTAGATAAATATAACAAAAGATGTACTTCATTCGTAATATTCATTTAAATCACATAATTCAATTTATTGAATCAGTTCTATAATATGAAAGAATGCAATATGGTAAATCAATTATTTTCTAATTGGACAGCACAATAGACTTACCAAATTTGATCTTTAAAGTTTTATTGACTCCATATATTTTATCCTTGCGGGTTTCATTGTTAATGTTGGGATACATTGACACCTGTACTATATAACTGCCAACTGTTTCTAATGTAATATCCCAATAAAACTCACAAGTAGCCTTGTAGTAAAATAAGTCATCCGATGAATTAGTTGGCCAGTACTTGGAGTTGGATGCATATATAATCGTATTTACCTCCTAATATAAAAAAAGTGATTGTCAGAAAATTAAATTACATACAAATATGTCTGTAATAAATGTTATTATTATTTCATAAAGCGCTTTGATCTCCTGCTAATTATGAGGTGTCTGTAACTTTGCAAGCATGGAAGCAAATTCGTTCACGATTACCTACGGCTGTAGCTTTCTGGACCTTAACGTATTTAACCTCGTAAAACTTTTTGTGAGTCTTTTTTTTTCCTGTGTCTATATATTTCTGGGTTAGCTGCCCCTGCTAAACTAAAAGAAAAAAAGCAACTTCTGCTATTTAAATAGTCTTCTTCCCAAAACCTCTAGAATCTTCTTCCACGACCAAGCTATCTTAACCTTCACCCTTTTCCACGCCTTTTACAGTCCTTACATAACTCAGGTCATTGACCTTGCATCTTTGATCATGCGACGTCACATTCTTTCGACTAACTTTGACCTTTTGTTTTTTTAAATTTTTAACATATTTCGGATGTTCCTTCATCTAAAGACACAGATTTTCAAATGATATACATTCTACATATTAGAAGATTGCATTAGAAATCATTATATAAACATATGCAATATAATTATTAAAGTAAAATGATTATTACCTGATGAGTATTGCGGCTTAGTGTAAACAAACAAATTGCCTCTGGAAAAATTTTCGTTGCCGTGCAAGAAACATTAACGCACTCTTCAGATCTTGATACACAAGTCAGGTTTTCAGCTTTACCTGATGGTTTTTATTAAATGTTAATATATATTAAAAAATCGTAATGCTTCTAAATAAATAAAATAAAGTATAGCTTTGATATAGCGTAACCTTCATACCTATAGCATGCTCAGAGCGCTTTGGTCCAAACTCATTTGTGGACCAGTGGGGGTAGGAAGTATCTGGGAAAAGGTTCATCCGTGTTGCATTTAGGCGCTCAGTAAACACAACTCTGCTTGAGTCGGGTGTCGAACCCCGAACCCCCTAGATAGATTGCCAAGCCAAGCAAAGTTGAAACCGACCTAACCTCTCGACCACGCTTCCCATCGAGTAGCTAAAGACTTGGCGTCCCGGGTGGATTTACCTCTTTAGAGGCCACTGCATTTTGACATTCTACATCATGACTTGATATAATTGCGTAATATTAAATGTAAACATAAACAAATTTCGGACACTCATTTCGGGTTACACTCGAGTGGGGGGGGAGGATCCAGGAGGATTTTCAAATTTGAACTAGCTACGCCACTGTTGTTTATTTGTGAATTTAGACTTTAAATATGATACTGAAATAATAGTCAGCAGAAAACTAAGAATTAAACAAGTTTAATGAAGTACATATCATTAGTGCAACTCTGGTTTATTATCAGAAAAGGTAAAAAAATTGCTGTGAGTTTGTTTTTTTTATTTGTTTATTTTACAGTGATACCAGATACTCATATCTGACTACAATCTACAATTCGATCATTCGAAATGTCTTCCTATAATGAAGGAAAGTGCCACATTACATCAAGAGAAAGAGTCGAAATAGTATTTAAACGGTTCCTGACCAACGTATTGGAAATTCAAACGACCTCTCGCAAAAAAAAAGTTTGGCATCACCGCAGTACTTTAAAAAATGAAATGGTTGTAAATAAATTACTGTAATGGGCAGATATCAGAGATAATACTTATGGAAAATGTGGCCATTTTTTTAAATTTATTATTACATGTAAAATACATATTATGCAAATTTTTGGAATTACGAAGACACGCAAAAATTTATTTTTTGTAGTATAAAAAAAATGCATCACTAATTTACAAATGCCAACAGAAGTACACAAACAGACACAAACGAAAAAAACAACAAAATAAATTTTAAAAAAGAAAGTATAAAGAAAAGAAAAGAAAGCAAATTGTTCATGCATATAAAGATAAGATAATATTGTTTTCTTAATCCTTAACATGGCATTTTAATTTGACAGAAATACTTTATCTAAGTGTTACTACTATAGCAAAAATTATACAAAAACTATAACAAAAATACATATTGACAGAAACAACATACACACATCAGGACATTAAATATTTAATGGCTATTCCAAAAGTAATGTAAATGTCTTTTTAACGATTTCCAAGTACATGAAAATGTTAAATTGTAAAAGATATTGCTCGTACACTAAAAGGTGCCACATAAAGCGTCGTGTACATCCTACATTTAATTTCGGTACACATAAAAATCAAGTCCGAACAATCGTAACTTTGGCACCTATGTTATTGTCTTTTGACAGACATCCCATCAGAGATCAAAGGCTGCAGGGGAAATAATATACAAGGATAGAGCTCAGCAGGCCTACCATCTTCATGACCTTTCGAATTAAAAGTTAGCTTTGTCGTTAATGTTTATCTTATAAATAACAATAGTATTTCAACAAACCTAAATAATAATAACTTAGATATGCACTTCTACATTATTGTTATGACTCAGGTCATATTTGCTATATATATATATATATATATATATATATATATATCTGTATCTATCTATATCTATCTATCTATCTATCTATCTCTCTCTCTCTATATATATATATATATATATTGTACGGCCAATGTTTCCCAAACTTGAGCACTAACGGAACACTTTGCCCATTTTGACTATTTAGCGGAATACTTAATTTTTAGAGAGTTTAATTCATGTGGTGGCCTGCTGATTAATTATTCCAGTACTTCAAGGAACACCTGTTCAGGCCTCGCGGAACACTAGGGTTCGCGGAACACAGTTTGGGGAACACTCATTTAGGCAATGGGACGTGTTGGGACAATTAACAGCGCCAGTGTCATGGCCTGCAACAATTTAACTGCGCTTGTGTGTATATGTGTGGGAGAACTAGAGTTCGGTGCTCAAGTAGAGAAGCGGAGTAGGCAACATTTAAAGCGTCTGTTTGTACTATCTTGCAGAGTCTTGCTATTATTATTTAACTTCCGTATTACCACGTAACCAGACAACAGATGCTAGTAACACATTAATTTTTTTCTGTTTCATTACCAATTTTAAAAGAAACCCACACAAACTTTATTTAGTCACGAAAACGATTTAAACACATTATGTAAAACATATTTAGACATTAGTTTACTTTAAGAAAGATATAGTTAAGATAATAACCACCACATTTACATTTTATTTTATAATCTTAATTAGGATTAGTCAATTCAACAGCACAGATAGATAGATAGATAGATAGATAGATAGATAGATGGATAGATAGATAAATAGATAGATAGATAGATATGCAGAATCGTTACAGTGTCACAGATAGATTATGTCACGCCATACAATGTTGTCGTGATGAGCGTGCATGTTTATATTGAACTGTACAATCCATCCAGATGTTCAAACCGCAGAGTGAGCTCATTCAGCCAGACTCACAGAACTAAAATTGAACCCAACTTATACATTAATATAATTTTGTATTCCCCTTTAAGGTCTATAGGGCAGATAATATAAATGTCATCAGCTTAAGTGGAACAACGATTAACGAGAGTATCATGTGGCTAGCTCAACAACAGACCCCCTTACTTTTCTCCAACTGATGTCAGGTACCCATTAGAGCTGGGTGGACTCGTACCCATAAAGCTGGGTGAACTCAGAGGCGCCCAAAGATCCCGAAATTAAAAATCCCAGTTTTCACCAGGATTCAAACCCTGGACCACAAGCGCTTTACCTCTCAGCCACCGCGCCTCCACATTAATATAATAGCAGAAGAATATATACGGAAAGATGCGGGACTTTTATTGTTCTGGGAGTAAAAAAAAACAGAAAGAGAGAGAGAGAGAGAAAGATATATATATATATATATATATATATATATATATATATATATAGAGAGAGAGAGAGAGAGAGAGAGAGAGAGAGAGAGAGATAGAGAGAGAGATATATATAGAGAGACAGAGAGATAGAGATAGAGAGAGAGATATATAGAGAGAAAGAGAGATAGAGAGAAATAGAGAGATAGAGAGAGAAAGAGAAAGAGAGAGATAGAGATAGAGAGAGAGATTGAAATAGGTATTGAACACGAAATTGGGTTAGGTTGAACATTAAAATAGGCCATGTAAAATATAATGTTCCATGTCCCAATATAAATGTAGTTTCATAATAATAATCATAATGTTACTTATAATTTAATCTACATTGATTCTTACTAAATTTTTGAAAACAACACTGGTCAATCCTTTGTGGAGAATACCTAACAAACCAACATTCTGTTGAATTTTTATTCGTAGATCTCGTGATATTTTTTTCTGTTACAGTTATTTTGTTCATTACATTGTCCCAATTGCATGTTAAACTAGAATTCTGAAGAGAATCACATTGCCTTTTGTTACTATAGCATATGCATTTGGGTCTATAATTTATATAAATTTCAATCATGCTGTTGATTGTAGAAACATTTGTTGGAATGTGTAATATCGCCGGTGTTCCTTCTTCGATTGAATCGCAATACAGCATTCCTGTGGAACAATAAGATAGATTTTACAAAAATGTTATATTTCATTTAAAGGTTTTATTAATTTTAAACTCCTTTAAACTTTTAGAAGGTAAAGTTTTGAAACTTTACTTTTTGAATTATAGCGACTTGAAATTATGCATAAAATAGTTTCTTAATAGTTATAAATATACCTAATAAATCAATAGGAAAAAAATATTAAAATGTATCATTAAAGACAAATCGTAAAAAATTTGAATAAATCTTTGATTCATTTTCAAGTTAGACTTTTTCTACAAAGCTGTCGTGGCTTTTGCAGTCTGCAACCCTTAAAAAAAAGTATTGATTTATATTGGGCCTTTGGCTATATTCAAGGCCCTGTGAAAATTAATGGGTTACATACTAAGATATTTGATCCAAATTATTTTATATCATATTATTATAAGACTAAGATAGATACTCTAAATAAAAAAGGTTAGCTAAAAAAATAAAAGCAACAGATGATAAACATGCTGACTTAAAAGAAGACTACAAAGTCCTATCATATATTTAAAAAACATTGCATTGTTCCCAGCTTATCAGATGGTTCGAATCCCTAGTTACAATCTGCACTTTCAAGAAACCTTTGACATTATACCTTTCTTCTTTAAACATTTATAATATTATCATATATTAAAAAAACATTGCATTGTTCCCAGCTTATCAGATGGTTCGAATCCCTAGTTACAACCTGCACTTTCAAGAAACCTTTGACATTATACCTTTCTTCTTTAAACATTTATAATATTTTAAGTAACACTTACAAGGTACATTTATCTGTTGAAATGTAATATTATTAATGCATTCATAATTTTGCATTTTAAAATTTAATATAAAGTGAACAAACTATTTTTAACATCAACTTACCATATTGTAATGGAATTGAGGAAAACATGATCCAAATGAGGATATATCGTTTTACTAAACAGTACATCATCGTTTTTTTCTTTTAGTACAAAGACATAGCTACCCACTACTGCAATTAGAACTAAATATTAAAGTATTTGTCATGACTAGAGCTTTGTTAATACATAACTTCCTCTATATAGATTCAGCTATATGTCTAAAAAAGATTTGAAGTCACCATTGACCAAAGAAATACATTATTTTTAATTAAAAATAGTTTACAATCATTTTATGGTCTAGATTTTTATTTATTAAAATTCCTTGTTTTACTATAGTCATACGACCAAACGGAATAGTGACTCCTCTGACACAAACAAAATGGGAAAATTAGACGTTATCTAGGTAACATACTTTTTGAATAGATGTATTTCGAACTTGGTAAGACATTAAAAATTAATATTTTAAATTAAAAAATACTGTTACATTTCTCAATAATATATATTTTAAAAGTATTATTAACCGTTTTCGGTGACAGTTATCAGGTATTTCAGTGGCTAATAATATTTCTTAAATGTTAATTCAAACTAGAGGAAGAATAATAGAAACATCTGCAAACATAAATCTCCATTTCAAAGAAGAAAAACAAGTCGCAAGGTGTGTAGGCTATGAAATAATTTGCTTCAATTATGTCTTATTCATTACATTAATGAATTGTAGAATAGATCCACTCAATAGTAACACACATATTTATACATATATATTTATATATTTATCTATCTATATTTATTTATTTATATCTATTTTTATATCTATATAATATCCTACACCACCTTAATAGTAGAAAACATTCGAAAATACCAGTGTGATTTCATAGGTTTATATGTGTTTTAGACATTGAGATACAATCAACACCATCTTATTGTACAGCTTCAAAGCACTACTAGAATGTCGTCAGCCTGACCTACTTTGTGAGTGTATAAAAACTCTGTCACTTCTGGTCAAGGCCATCCTAAATGGTAAAAAATTGTTTTAATTTTACAAAAGACAACAATATTTGCTGCTGTCTATCAAAAAAAAAAAAAGTCTTGAACAAGTAACGTTTCAGATAAAATAAAAAAAATAAAATTGATATAAAAGCAAAATTTCTGAACATAAAATTAGACAATATAAAGATTCGTAGGCCTACATTGTATTTAAGAAAGTGGATCAAAAAGTTAGAAGACCAGATAAAAGAATAATATGTTGTTGTGATTTAGGGGTGTTTACACCAACGTTGACACCCCTAGGGGTAAGTACGGACATGGAATACAGTTTTTTGTGCGTGCAAACGAACATATTTTCGTCTAAATTGACGTAGCTAGATATCTTACTTTAAAAAAAAATTATCTACAATTAGAATTAAGATTTCCAAACCTTAAGACCATAATTTATATCACCTTTAAATCCGCGTATCTGAAACTGTAATGCATGCTACCCTAGTAAGCGCGGAGTGGTGACAAGAGGCAGCTAAGTGGTCTTTTCAATCAAAGACTTGTATATTTAGTGTTAAGTGTTTGCATTGTGTGTGTGTATATATATATATTGGTTTATTTTTATAGTCATTGATGTAATGTATTAGAAAAACACAGACAAAATAATTGTTATAAATGAAGCAAATGCGTAAATGTAATAATGTTATGTGCTGCGCGTGTCAAATGTAAGAAGCGCGCGATATCATAAATGGCGATTAAATGTACGTCAAGACGGTAAAGTCGCAACATTGAGGATCGAATTTATGTAAAAATCCTAATTGAATCAACAAGGTTAATTAAGGTTAATTTCATTATTGAAATTAAAAGTCTAAATTTTTTATGTTAATGTGTTAAAGTAAAAAAAAAATATCTTTTCGAAGAGTAGCTTTAGATATATATCTTTGAATTAGATCTAGATGTAGATATAACCTTCGAGAGATTTTCTACGCATGCATGACCTGTCGGCCTTGTCTGGTAAACATGGCTATATAACCTAGATCAATGAAGTTAAGCAACATTTTATTTTAGGGTCTTCAGATTGTTTTAGGGCTACTTTACATATGTCGCTTTTCCATTTAGTATCCAAATGACATTTATGCCAAGTTTTATCCAGATTTGGGACATTCATACGTACATACGCCCTACTTTCTTCTTTATATTATAGATATTTCTGTTTGCAATACAGTCTATAAGTGCGCCTTGACAACAGGGTTATAAGAATAATTTTGTAATTAATTATCTTCATAAAAGAAGAATAACACAAGTAGAGGTAGTATAGTAAATTTAAAAAAAAAATCAATTTTCCATTTCTGTCCTCAAGAAAAATATTACGTGTGATTGTTTCAAGATAAATGTTAATTAGTAAAGTGTTTACGGATACGTTGACCGGAAAGAGTTTTAGTTTTTACTTTGTGGTCTGAACGTGGCAGATAAGGAACTATAAGTTGTTTTTTGTTCACTCTCTACACCAGCAGTTCTCAACCTGTGGTTCGCTACCCCCTTGGGGGTCGATTGACGATTTGCCAGGGGTCGCCTAAGACCATCGAAAATAAGGATTGTTATTGTCTATTCTTCTATTGCTGTATGTGTGTGTGTGTGAATTTCCACAGAGATTGATCCTCGGCATTAATTCCAAAGATTTTAGGTCTTACATGAAGATACAACGCTACGTTTTGGCCTCCACGTTGTTACTTATGATTTGTTTTGTCTAGGGTTACAGTTAAATTATGCGAGAGGGACTCTGTTCGACGTTTCTAGGTGGTCAGATGGCTACAGCTCTCGTGACTCTCCTGAGCGATCCTTCCCGAACCGTCCTGTTGACACTCGACTCGGTTGACCGTCGTAACTCGTCACGGTTGACGCTGGCCTGGGGCGATTTGCGTCGGCCGACTACACACACACCACTACCCCTATTTGTGCCACCACCAGGTTTATAACAATATATATATATATATATATATATATATATATATATATATATATATATATATATATATAATCATTTTAAATGTTTTCATTTAAATTTTCTAAAGGGGGAAGGGGGGACAAATGGGTGTCCGAAATTTATTTGTGAATACATACATTAATATATTTGATTGACAAATAGTGTCAACGGGAGTCTTTTTTTTTTAACATTTATGGATAACATTTATAACAAAGACTAAACCTAGATCTAGGTCTATCAGTACGTTGACTTTGTTGACATTACAATAATATTTTTTCCCACAGAGATCAAAGTTTTTTCTTAAAGTTAGTTTTACATTCGAAACTTTGTTGCCACGAATAAAACTGCATGATATACAGAGAATTCCAGATATCTTGTTACCTTTACTAATAATAGATCTAAATGGCGAGTATTTTATGGCTACACTAATTAACCCTGAAGCAAAATTTACAGAATCGAGTACAGCAGATTCAAAAGTTATTCTTAATAATGCTAGAATATTCCATTATTCGGGTTTGGCGTCTATAATTCAGAATTAAAATTAACACTCGAGTTATTACCCCTCTATTCATCTTTCCTCAATCCAATGGAAACTCTCCTTTTATTTCCATCTAATCCTTTTGCTTTCGCACAAAACATAAACAACAAACAAAATGACGTAATATCATATAATATTAGCACATCCTTCCTTTTGAAGTTATTATCACACCCTTCCTTTTAAAGTTCTTAAGACTGATATCTACTAGGAACTTTAACAATTCGTCCTTTTCTGGTTGTCTTGACTGGCACAACAAGTTCTCTAGAGGTTGATCTATAACTGTCTTTTTGTTCCGTTTGCAGTTCATTGTCTCCATCGGTATCATAGTGCCCAGAAATGTCTTCATCGAAAATTTTGTTCAAAAAGCGTTGATTTCATTTGTATGTTTTTCCATCGTTTGTCTTTATGGTGTAAAATCTGGGTGATAAATGTTTTTTTTAATGACAACTGCTTTCTGTCATGTTTGACTTAAACGAACTCTCCGACAGAATAATCTTTAGGTAGTCTTGCGTTTTCATCGTATTTCATTTTGCTTTTCATCTGTCGTTCGTTGAGTAATGTCTCTGCATTTTCAGATACCGATGGTTTCAATAGTTTGGGATCAGTTGGAATGATTCCCTGAGTCTTCTACTTGTCAGCACTTGTGATGTTGAATAGGGAAGTCCGCTTTTCAGAGTACCTCTATACTCGAGCATTACGAGATATGAAACTTTTCTTTAGCACAAAACATAAACAACCAACAATTACGTAATCATATAATATTAGCACAGAATTTTCTTCATGCAGTGGAATTTTTTTTTTTTGCCTATCTGAAATTCTGGTCAAAGCTCTTGCGCCCAATTAATATAGTTCAGAAGAAACTACAAAAGTCTGGACTGCATATACGGGAAGCTGCTAAAGAAATTAGTACCCTTTCATGCTTTCTGCAAAATGATGAGAAACTGACAAAAACCCAATTCATCGAAAAAGAAAAAGAAGGTAATGAATACTATGGTTTCTCTGTCATCATAACAACTACAATTCAAACGTGTTGCGACAGAAGTGCTAGACAGATTTCATATGGAGATGAAGGGCAGATTCCAAAGGCTGGAAAGAAAATGGATACCTTTGGGTTTCTTCTTGAACCAAGACACCTGTTAGATGAGGACACGCTTATGACAAACTGTGCTACTTTTCCTGTTTGTATGATGAAATAAATGGCAAATCGCTTTTTCAATGATGTCATTGATGCACGAGCACTTTTCATCAACAAACCAGTAATACAATCACCAATAGACACATTGAGGAAACAGGCTTCAAATGATAATTACGTGTGCTCAAACCTTGCAACCTCCTCCAAATATTGCTAACTCAGGCCACTTCCATTGCTTCTTGTGAGAGATCCTTCTCAAGGCTCAAGTTAATCAAAAACTATCTCAGGAGCTTTAATGTCAGTGAAGTTACAAATACTAGAAAGTATCCTTGTAGATGATGTTATCTTCGATGCAGATAATGCACGACGTGTAGCGATATCAATTGAGAATTGTAACTTTTGCATTAATTAACTAATAAACAACGCTATTATTTATTAAAAGAGTCTTAATGATAATTTTTAAAAAGTTTACTGATATACTGAACCAATTTGATTTAGGGCTTATATATTTTTGCGTACATTATTTCATGTCCCCAAAATCCCTACTACACACCCCTGTAGTAATGTATCCAGTTGGTAATTATTTACATTCTTACCATTTATATTAGTTTTGCAACTTTATTATTTTAGCTATTAATAAGTAAAATGTAAGCAACTTCTTTCAGGGCTCACATTTTTACGATACAGACAGTAACATGTGGACATCAACTGTGCCACTAGAACAAGAAACAGGTCCACATTGTTAATGATACTTGAAAAATGGCTATGAAATACCAACACGGGCAATAGAAATCAAGAAATGCCAATGATTCTTCTGAACTGAGAAATGAAACGCAAACACTGGTAATAAAACACCATCACTTGCTATGGTAAAACCATTACTGGCAATGGTAACACAAATACTGCAAATGTAACACCGTCACTTGCAATGGTAACATCAATACTGGTAATGGTGACATCAATACTGGTAATGGTTACACCATCACTTGGTAAAACCAATACTGCAAATGTAACACCGTCAATTGCAGTGGTTACATTAATTCTGCAAATGTAACACCACCACTTTTAATAGTAAGATCAATACTGCAAATGTAACACCATCACTTGCAATGGTAACACCAACTCTGGCGCTGTATAAAAATATAAATAAAAAATGAATGTGTTTGTATGTGTATGTGTTTGTTTATGTATGTGGAGAAAAAAAAGGAAAAATCTTACCCCCCCCCCCAAGCCATTGGTTACATGTATCATGTATGCTACGCTTTTGTACTTTAAAGCTTTATGCAATGTTTATGTTTACTTCCATCTAGACTTTGACCTACTTTGCTGCTATTGTATACGACTGCACTGTGTTCACAGTTTGAGTTAACTTTTGGGTGTATTCCAGAACAATTGCTAATAAAGTTTTATGTTAGTCATAGTGTGAAACTTGTGTGAAAGTTTGGTTCCATGGGAGTTTGAGTTGTAAATGTAATAGATTATATTTAATATACGTCTACATATTATAGGCATAATATAAAAAAAAATGTCCGTTTCAGATCAAACGATCTATTGGGCAGATGATGTGGCCAACGGTTAAAGAGGGCGTCATGTGACCAGCAAAACGGCTAACTGCCTTTACTTTCCCCAACTAATGTTAGGTACACATTAGAGCTGGGTTGACTCAGAGGCCCCCACAGATCACCAAATTCAAAATCCCAGTCTTCACCAGGATTTGAACGCGGGACCCAAGCTTCGTAAGCCAAACGTTTTACCAATAGACATAATATACGTTACAAATATTTTAACGTTATATTTTATATAATACTGAATAATAAAACCGCTGGGATGACATGAACCAAATATGAGCAACTTTGCGTAGTTGTTTGTAACATCAAATGTTATTATTTATTTTGTAGGCAATCCCCTAATACTTATAGATAGATCTAGAATCTAGATAGTATATGTTATATAAGTCTACATTGATAAAGAAATATTCACTGGTCATGTACATCACTTATTAATGTTGCTGAATCTCAAGATAAACTTTCTGATCTCGGAGAAAGCAATGGAAGTCAACATTAAAGAAAGATGGTCGTTAAATTGTGTGTGGTGCCCCAACTGTCCAATCGACTAATGGATATGTGAAGGTGAAGTGGTGACTTAGAGTGAGGCTATCTTGTCTTATCTTATATAATACAGACGTTACTTCAAAAAAGAAGATGATTACGTCCTACGCGTCATGC
The DNA here is from genome assembly GCA_036873155.1 of Biomphalaria sudanica. Lineage (NCBI taxonomy): Eukaryota > Metazoa > Mollusca > Gastropoda > Planorbidae > Biomphalaria > Biomphalaria sudanica. Next base: position 2,899,123 of record JAZGLO010000933.1, on the reverse strand, counting down.
ATTTAGTCATGCATATTAACCAATGACTTAAATTCTGCCAAGTCACTGGTTTTTCTGGCTAGCTCAGGCAACCCATTCCATGCTCTAATAGCACTAGGGAAGAAGGAGTATTTGTACAAATTTGTCCTAGCATATGGGACGAGGAATGTGCCTTTATTTTTGTGTCTTTCAGAGTATTTTATTAGATTTTGTTTTTGTATTTGAAGATTATGGTTCAGTGTTTTATGTATAATTGCTACTTTACTTTTGAGTCTTCTGTCCTGAAGGCTTCCTAAATTTAGTGATTTTACTAATGGTGTTACTCTAGTCAAATGTGAATATTCGTTTGTTATGAATCTCACTGCTCTATTTTGTGTTTGTTCCAGTTTCTTAATGTTTTCTTGAGTTGAGGGGTCCCAAACGGTGGATGCATATTCTATTATTGGCCTAACCAAGGTTAAATAACATTTTAGTTTTATGTTCTTATTTGATTTATAGAAATTTCTTTTAATAAACCCTAATGCTTTGTTTGATTTTTTTTATAGTTTCATCAATATGTGGATTCCATGACAGTTTTTCATTTATTATAACACCTAGGTATTTTGCGTTTTTAGTCTGTGTTACTGGTTTGCCATGAATAAGATAAGTGGAATTAATTTTTTTTAGTTTTTTTGTTACTCTTAACAACTGACATTTTTCTGGGTGGAAAGACATGCTCCAATTTGATTCCCATTTCTGTAATTCATCTAATTCTCTTTGTAAAATATCTGTGGCTAGTAGAACTAGTGTCATATAGTTATACTTATAATTATATGTTTGATATTTCATCTATGTTTTTTTCTTAGAAATATTAGCTTTTAATACTTTGTTATTATTGCTTAGATTTTATCATAGCTTAAATGTACACTTCGCGTGTAAAGTTACGTTCTGAGTTGCATCCTAAGCAACAGATGTGCTTTGACCTCAATCCATCTATCACACTCAATGATAACGCGTGTACTGAAGACACAAACGTATGGATTTAACCAGTAAGTGTGTAGTTCTAAGTGCTTGTGTAGTGGTATGAGTCTAATTTTATAACTTTTTTTTTTCTATATATAGTATCTGATGAGATCTCTATGTCTCTATTCACACTATTGTAGCGTAGAAGTCTTGTTTTTTTGTGGTTTTTTTGCCTACACGAGACTGAAGTTATCTCTGCTTGTTTGTTAAACTGGGTCATGTTTAGTAGTCGTTTGTCGCTTTTGCCAGGCTGGAGATGTGCAACAGGTATAGCTTGCATGACCAGGTTGTCCTTATTTGAACCGACACCGTTTTGAGACAATGAGATATAATCATGGACATAGACTGCGATTGGGATATCGAACTTCAAACCCTATTCTCAGGAAATAAATTCACCCCTCCTTAAAGTAGTGTCCTTGCTTTTGATTTAGTCGTATTTCTTAAACACTGTAGAAAATCTACTGTCCACAAAATGGGGGCTTGAAGTGAAAATCCATTTTTAATTAAAGTAAAAAAATAAATCGAAAAATCAAAAAAATTAAGTCAATTGCTCCATGAGCGTAATCAAAGTCAATTATTCCATGAGGTTTTAAGGTAACCCCTCTCCAATGAAAAAAAAAACAACCTGCAAACACCACATTCCATGAATGTTGCCTATGGGTATCTTATGTTAAAACTTAACTTAATTCCCCCTTTCCAGTTATACCAACCAACTAAACTAGAACTGCAGGAATCTATTTCCATGAATTGGTTTATTCTGAGGAGAAGTTAAGGTTAACCAATCCCCTCTAAGAAATGACATAAGCTAAACTGCAGTCATTAAATTACATTACATCACGCTTTATTAGGTTCCCCCCCCCCCCGATAAAAAAAAATAAAGCAAACCTACAAATTAGAAATTTTAGGGAGAAATTCGGATAAAAATCTGGAAAAAACTAAAGCAAAATTATGTCAACCTATTCCAAGATGGGGGCGAGATCCACACCCCCCTTTAAAATACTAAATCAAACTATAGTAACCACATGAGTCATGCAATGACGAAAGACAGGATATGGTGCTTTGTCATTCTTTATGGTCGTAATTCAAAGCCTCAACCAATGAACTCTTTCCTTTAGTTCGTATACTCACAATAGGGTGTATGTAATGGTAGTGTTGTGTATATAATGCAATATTACTAATTAGCTGATATTTTAAATTATTGTTAACTTATAGCCCATGCATACTAAATAAATTGTTTATCTTTAAAAAATAAACAGTTTATTTAAAACTACTTAAGTTAGTCATACATTTCATATTTGCATGCTTTTTTAACAAAAAGAAAATCTAACATTCAATACAAATGTGTTTAAAATATGCGGTATCATAAGGACCCTTACTAAATAGTCTCCCGTGTTTTTTAACTTCTAATATTGAATAATTGCAAAAATAGTGTATGTAAAAAGAACAGCTGCTTGGATAGTTGATTTCAAAAAAAAATATTTTTCACTTTCAGAAAAGAACAAAAGTGACCGTTGCATCAGCCATCCAGATTTCCTTTCTTTCCCCCCCCCCCATTCTCCCCAACTGATCCAGATAAGTGATAGAATCATAGTGTAGTGAGAAAGTAATAGAATCATAGTGTAGTGAGAAAGTAATAGAATCATAGTGTATTGAGAAAGCTAAAAGATTGAAATAGCGCTAATCAAAAACAATTGGTAAAAGTTGTATTAATCGCATAGACTTATGTTTGTCTAGATCAAAGGGTGGGCAATATATATATATATATATATATATATGCGTGTGTGTGTGTTCGAACTTACAAATTTAAAAAAAAATACGCTAGCCTACTGTGTATAATGTCTTTTAATTCACATTTATACTGTATTATACATTAACATATCATATTTTTACTCTGCCACTAGAGGCAGTGCAATAAGATTTAGCAATGTTATCGGAAACTCATTTTATGATTTTTTTTTTATCATTGTCTTGTTACATCACAACATTTCACCACAAATGTACAGCTGTACTTAATGTGAACTATGCAACTGTCAACTCTTGTGAATAATTTTCTGTAACTGGAACCAGCTTAATATTTGTTATCATTGAGACTGGTGTCAAATTACATTCAGTCAGCATCGACCCTGTTCTTACACCAGTTAATTTTCAAACAACAAAATAAATGCTTGTTCACAGATATCACTGGACCCAAGTAATGTGAAAATTTTGCAGCTAATTTTTTTTAAAGTGTGGAAATACAGTTTCTGGCACCCATAAAACTCCTGCGGAAGATCTGACTGACCCTAACTTCTCTAACTCATCATAATTTGCTTGGAGGTATGTTCTCTGAAGCTGAGTTAGCTTCTGCACTAAATGGTGAGCTGATGGTATTGAAAATCGAGTTCCAAGTTAATGTGCTTTCAGACTCCATAATTAAGGAGCCCAAATAAGTCTTGTACATTTCAACCATTTCACTAGAAATATTTTCACCTTTCAGCAAAGGAAAATGACAAAACAAGTTTTCACTTGCTTGCCTCGAGAAATTAGAAACCTTTGTTTGAAAAGCTTTAACATGCACTGTAAAACGAGAAGTCTGTCTTCCGCTCTTCATTAGAAATATTAGTAACAAAGTCACTGTCAATGTCCATAAAGATACTTAAAAATTTTCTTTCTTGAGATCCTATATACATCTCAATATCTTGCCCGTGCTAAACCATCGGATACTACTGTGGTGCCAAACATCGGAACTGCCTGTGGTTAATAGGTATGATTACTGAGATAATTGGGTTAAAAACATTTTTGATATTTAATGCAGAGTTTAGGATTGCATTTTATTCGTTTATTTCATGTATTTTTCTCCGTCAAAGCACGGACTTCATCAGTTTTTACACTTGCTGTTTTGTTCCATGACAACCTAAAACTTTCAACTCAGTTCTTCAGAGTATTTAATAGATACTGGCCCGAGATTGTGTCTATAGCTAAATGTTTTGAAAAAAGAATAATCTTTGTTTACTTTAAACTTTTTAGAATGACTTGTAGGGACAATGTTTCTTCATCATAAGTGATAAGAGTCAGAAGTATCAATAATTTATATAGATATTGTTATAAATCTGGTGGTGGCACAAAGAGGGGTAGTGGTGTTTGTGTAGTCAGCCGACACAAATCGCCCCAGGTCAGCGCTAGACGAGCGGTCAACCGTGACGAGTTACAACTGTCAGCCGAGTCGAGTGTCAACAGGACGGTTCGGGAAGGATCGACGTCGTGAACAAAGCTCAATAGCGTCACGAGAGTTGTAGTCATCTGACCACCTAGAAACGTCGAGCGGCGTTCTGTCCGGTTCGAGAAGGTGTGGTTCTGTACGGAGCATTACGACGGTTCAGTGCGGAGTACTGTCAAGTACAGTTGAGACGAACTGCGTCTTGATCTTGGTCTGCGATCGAGTCCGACACAACGAGCCTAGTGTGTGAAGTCAGTCCTGAACTGTTGAACCCAGTGCAAGCCCGGAACGAGACGGAGAGGCCAGTGAGAGAGTTGATACAGCGGAACGGTGTTATCGGAGAGATATTTGTACAGTGTACGTGTTGCCAATTGTACAGTATTGGCTGTTATTTATTCAACTATTAAAGTGTTACGTTATTTTGGAGCCCGGAGTTGTCAAGTTCTTTAAGTTGGTGGTGTATGGTGCAGTTTGCAGAGAGCCTGCATAGTGAGATTCGTAACAATATTTACAATTATTTATTTTAATATATGTTCATTGCATAATCTGTTCGCTCACTAGATTTCTGTAGCTGTTCATGGGTCGAATAAAACACTCAGGTGGGACGCATGTGGCCCGCGTTTCGTAATTTGCCCACCCCTGGTCTTGATCTATTACAAATTTGATTGCATGACTGATCCAAACTAACTGATACAATTAGGCTTCGTATTCGTATAAGCTTTGTTTTAAGTTTTAGATTATTCTTGTTTTTTGTCTATTCTCAAATAAAAAAATAAATAATTATTTTCCAAAAATGCATAGAATATCGGAGATGTCCATGAACATAAGCGAATAGTTTACATGTAGCTTTTCAAAATAGACCTGCTTATTTTAGGAGAGTATAGAGATTTGGATATTTTAAGTAAATACAATAAACTGCAAAAAATTACAAACTTTTGTATCCTGAAGGCTGAAATAGTAATAAATAGTAATAATGGAAATGTCTAGAATTCCAAAGATAGTAATTATAGCTCATTAGCTCCCGTCGACTTTTTCAATTTTTTTTCTCTCTTTCTCTTTGCCTGTCTCTCTCTGTCTGTCTCTCAATTACCTTTCTCTGTTTATCTTTCTCTGTCTGTCTCTCTCTCTGTATCACCGTGTCTCTGTCTATCTCTCTGTCTCCGTTTGCCCTCTATCTCCTTTCTATCTCTGTCTCTCCCTGTATCTTTATCACTCTGCCTCTCTCTCTCTCTCTGTGTCTCTCTCTCTTTTCTCTGTCTCTCACTCGCTCTGATATATTAAAATTTTATATACTTTTAACAATCCTTTTATCAACTCTCTCAGTCTGTCTGTCTATCTGTCTGTCAGTCTGGTAAAATGTGTGTACTCTTTATTTTCCCAACACCTATTTTCAGATCAAGTTGAAACTTCACACATTTATTCATTGGCATAACAGAGTCCGAATTAATAATAAGTAACCAATTTTTCAATTAATATTCTTATTTACTTTCGTCTTTTTTATACCAACATGGGAGACGAACCCTTTAGTATTCACAGATATGGCTTAATTTGTTGGATTTAGTCCCTTTAAATAATTGTTAACGCTATTTATCCTTCACGCATTCTCCAATTAAGTTGATACTAATTATTTTTGTACCTAACAAAACAATATTCAATAATAATTGTTAATTAATTATTTTGTTTCATATCGAATAAGGGAAATAACTTGTACGATATTTATAAAGTTTTAAAAGGAAAATTCTTCCCCTTTGGAAAAGCTTTTTTTAAAAGGATTTTAAAAAAGCATTATAATTGTTTAAGTAATAAAACATTAGATTTTTAAAATGCATTACAGGATAGACTGAAGAGAAACTTTAGATGGAAAAAGCGAAATCAGCACATTTTTTTCGGCTCTCAATTTATTCAACACTCTATCTCACTATCTGCATTTCATTCTACGCTTGTGAGAGATGTGTTGAAGGTAAGAGAGAATATGTGTGTTAGTGTGTTTTCGTGAGTGCTGTAACGTTGTAACTTTTAAAAGTCACTACTAATTGAATAACATTTGAAAATCTAAATTGGGCAATTGTATACTTTAGCTAACATCTAGCTAGAGCAGGGGTCGGCAACCTGCGGCTCGCTAGCCACATGCGTCCCTTTGGGTGCTCAGCTGCGGCTCTTTAAATCGTTCTGATTCGACTAACGAGTATCAGACACAGATTCTATCTTTCGGCCACGTGTATTCGCCTTTCACCCCGTCCCAATGTGTTGAAATGTAACATATTTGCAGGTGGAAGATATTAAACTTTTTTCTTGATATATATGAGCATTCCAACATAAAAGACACGGCACAATTTGCCCTTTTTGTCTGATAATATCCCGGGCATGCTACCCTGCCTCATAGTGGCGCCCGGGTGGAAACGATCGAAGGAGGAAACGATTAGACTAAAGGGTAACAAGACTCCCGTGGGGGTGCCTAAGTGGGTGCGAGAGCATCCTCATTGCACTGCGCGTAGTTGTAAAAAAGCTCCCACAACCTTGTCACAATCCAGGCAGACCCTAATCCTTAAGGGGCCGTTACATAAATGGCGTGTCCCGCACAGTTAGCCTGGTATAGAAAGGGAAAATGGCGGGGGTCTTAGTGTACGCGGCCTCTTGCCGCGAGTCTGACCCACCAGTCAGACAGAACAGTGTACACTGTTCTTATTCAGGTCGGTGAGAAATAGCTCTTGTTCACTTTTGCTGGCCTAGAGTTCCAAGAGCCAAAGGCTCAACTTACTCTGACAGTTTCAAAAAGAAGAAGAAGAAGAAGTCTGATAATATGTCATCCCAAGGTTTAAAAGAAGAACTTCTAGGATTGCTACCGCTTTCGTGACAATTTAGAGGAGAAGATAGAGCTAATGTGCAAGAATGCCTTAAAGAAAATATGATAGCAATTAATCGAGCCAGAAGTATGATAATAAAAAATAAAGGGGCAACAAGGATTCTTCGTAGCAAAAAAAAAGCCACCTTATTCTTTCGTTTCAATGCGTAATATAGGCCTACCATGAAGCGATTTGTGTCCAAACATGAATTCGGTAATTAAGATTTTTAACAGCAACTTGTCAAAAGAACTCTGTTATAGTCAGTTTAAAGAATTGTTAACAAAATAAAAATTCCGACTTTTCTTTCTTCAAAATAAAGTTTGATGGCTTTCCCAAGGTAAGGTGATGAAACGTTTTTCAATTTGTAAAGCAATTTCGCGAAAAAAACCAGTGGAACTTTTGACACGAATTATTTTCAAAGAGAAAAAAAATAAAGAGGAATTTGTTGACAGATTTGAGCAATTCCAAAGAAACAAAATGACTATAGCATTTATAAAAAAAAATCCTCTCAACGCAAATAGTAACGAAATTCACATTGAGCCATTTGGAAATGATACTGGATCTCTAGACATGCAATTGATCGATTGAAAAAGTAATGTTTTCTGGAGCAAAATATTTACCGAGTGGAAAATCAAGATAGAAGAGTTGAAGCTCCAGGAATGTATGTAACGCAGCAAAAGTGGACAGCTTTTAAAGAATGCCGCGAGATTAGGCACTATATGGCTACTGTCATGTGAAAAGGTTAGCATTTTGGAAGGCTGACTATCGTCGGAACGGCATACTCGAGAGATCAAGCGTTCTCTTAATTGAATATATTTTTTTTAAAGTACGAAGTCAACTAACAAAATGTAAATTTAGAGTCGTGATTGAAACTGAAAACTTGCTATGAGCCAAATGTATCTAAAGTATCTAAAAACATACCAAGCCATAGTTACTACTGAGTTCGTTTGCTCAATTGTTTGTTTTTGAAGTGCAACTTAGTGCTGTATGTAAATGTTTAATTGTTTAAATTTTATACTTAAATAATAAATAATTATCTAATAATACCATATAAATATAAAATGAACATACAGATAAATAGATATTTTTCTTAGGAAAAAAGATTCTATTATTTTAATTTTAAAAAATGTGTTTATGCGAGTACTTTTTATTGTTTAGAAGAAAAAAATGCGTGGCTCTTTAAAAACATTGAAATTTTGTAAATTGTATATTTTGGCTCTTCCAACTCAAAAGGTTGCCATCCCCTGAGCTAGAGTATTGTGTAAAGACGAAGGGATATCCCTCGACAGACTAATGAACTCCCTGGTCATGCCCCTATTCTTATAAGCTTGCTAGTTTCGGACGCTGACTGCAGATGCAGAAAGCAGAATCTTAGTAATGAAATTGAGATGCTAGGTATCACACACAAAGACCGTATGACAAGCGAATATAAAAATAGAAACAGCATTAATAAAGTGATTGGACATTACATTGACCTGTAACCTGCTGCCACAAAAACGTAAACTACAACTCTATCCCAAAGTCCTCAGGGCTTGCAAAGACAGTTCCCTCAAGGAACAGTATCAGGACAAAAAAAAGGCGAGGCAGACAGAGAAAGCGATAGAAAGACAATATAAAATAATGGATGGGCCTGTCATTGAGAGAGATTCTGTACAAGGCGAAAGACAGAGTAAAGTGAAGAAAGATGGTTAGCAGATCTTATGGGTGCCGCAACGGTTCAGAGACGAAGGAATTGATGAAGATAAAGGGAGATCTTCTGGGAAAAATTATGAAAAATATTTATAATAGGCTGTCAGGCGGTAATTATTGTAGTTGTATTAATATATCATAACAAAACACATACTGTAGACTTATACATAGTCTGAATACTTTTGTGTAAGATCGTATAATCTGAATACAAATTATACATGAAAATGAAAGGAATAATCATATGAATTCCTACAATCAACTAAACAGCGGAATAAACAGCGCCGACGAAATAGCGCGAACAAAATAGCGCAGGCAAAATATCGCGGAGAAAATATTTCTCAGTTGTTTTGCAAGAATGACTTTAGATATCATAAAATATTAATAAAGCCAATAGTTTTGTATTTTAATTTACTTTACTCATTTTTCGCGAACACTTAACATATCTTAAATATAAATATGCAAACTTTTTGCAAGAATTGTAATAGGCTAAAATGAATACTTTCAAAAAGAATAGCTTTTACACACAAACACATACAAACACAACCCAGACACAATCTTTCACAAAGTTAAATTGTATGCAAGTGTCATGTAGAAACTCAGTGGCTTGTTTCCGTACATTGGCAATATAGCTTCAAGTCGTGTGTTAAATTGGAAGTACTTTGTCTTGCATGCAGCTCTTCATTGTTCTCCAGAATTGTACCCCAGAATTTAGTTTTCAGTGTTCTTCTGTTCTCGGAGGAAGTGAGAGATTAAATTAAAGATATTTACTTTGTGTACACATAAATAAACAATTACAAACAATCAAGAAACAATCAACAAACACATCCGTGTAATCAAGGTTTGTGTACTATAAAAAACAGTAGTTTTCTTTTCAGACCATACGGTCTGTTGTGAACTCCTTGGCCTATGACTTAGACATGGACACCTAACGTATGCAACAATCCAAGAACTCCAGGGATGCGTTAGAAATAAGAAATATTTAATAAAGCAATATGAATAACTTATAACTGTAGATAGCGCCAACAAAAACTGAATATCTAAATATACATCAACTAGAAAAACTGCCTTATATTGTACTCCATCTATTCAATCACAAAAGTCCTGTTCCTGCCAACAATAACAAAACTCAAGGGCCGTCACCCCACTTTACCTAGTCAATCAATGAAATAATAATAAATTATAATAAATAAACATCGAATACCTCACATCTTACAACGAAGGTTCTATAAAGTGCTGTCTACAATGATCAATATAGGGCAGAAGATGTTATGGTCATCAGTTTCTTTGGCCAACGGTTAACGAGCAGGGTGTCATATGGCCAGCACAGCGACCAACCAACCGCTTATACTTTCCCCAACTAAAGGCAGGTACCCATTAGAGTTGGGCGCACTCAAGGGCGCCCTGAAAATCCCGAAATTCAAAATCCCAGTCATCACTGAGATTTGAACCCAGGACCCCAGCATTGTAAGCCACTTTGGATGCTACCACGCCCCCATTGTGTAATATAACACTTTCAAAATGTCTTGAAGCCGACGAATGACTTAAATGTACTTCATATTCAATTTATTTTACGAAACAGCACAAAGTTACAAAAAGTATGTCGAGGGGGCGCATTATTTTGGTGGTCCCCTGCCCACGTCAAGCTTCAATAATAACGCGCTTAATAATATTAATCCAACAATCCATTTTTATTAAAAAAAAAAATTAATTGTTATATATTATTATAATGTGGCGGTGCCTTTCAGGATGCCAACAAGGAAGGCCTTATAGCCTAACATGCCGTGTGTCCGTTCCAGTCTAGATATTAATGAATATGTTTGTTAATTATTAAATTTTGTATTGTATAATATTACTAGCAAAATGTATATGGAATTTTTTCTTACAGAAGAGTGCATACTCCTATTTGCAAACCATACTGTGGAAAATAAAGCAAGATGTAACATTGGTTACGTTGATGGGTTAGAGAAATATGTGGTGAAAGGCCAAGTGAATACAACTGACAAAAATGTCGTTGCAGTTGGGCTTGAGAATGTTGCTGGAAAACAGTTGGGAATACCATCATATGTAAGTCAACATACTAGAACACCATCACCTTTAAGTCTACATATTAGAATACCATCATATGTAAGTCAACATACTAGAACACCATCACCTTGAAGTCTACATATTAGAATACCATCATATGTAAGTCAACATACTAAAACACCATCACCTTTAAGTCTACATATTAGAATACCGTCATATAAATATACGATCACTGTATTGAAAGTGTTAGAATATTGGAATGCAATCATTGTAAGTAAGAAACTCAAAAAAAATGTCATCTTTTTTGAATACCAATATATTTACGTAACAAGTTAGAGTTTCATTATGAAAGTAAACAATACATCTAAATCAATGTTTGTTATATTTAAACAACTTTCTTTTTTTTTTTCTAATTTACTATTGTTATGGTACAGAGTGTAATTGCCCGATTTGGAATTCATTATTTGTTTCGGAAATAGGTGAATATTTGGCAATGACATGACTAGTAAAAAAAACAGAATAAATGTTACTACAGAACGAAATAACAGACCTCTTCCAGCACATCGTAGAGATTATATAAACGTAGAGAGTTAGCTGACATTCGACTGTTTCCTTCTTTACTACTAAACGTGCTCGACATTCAGTATCAGCGTTGACTAATGTTACATATTAAATGAGGTTGCTTGTAAGAGCACCCCAGTTTACATAGCAATGGGGATTGATTCTAAAAGAGCACCCCATTCTACAAATCAAATCAATTAATTTACCTATTAGCGGGTATAGCTAAAATATTTCAATTAGACTTATAGCTAAATGTAGGTATTTTTAATAAACAGATCAGTGTTAAATGTGTGCTGGCCCCTATTTTTTTACTGGGTTAATTAGTTTAACCTCTAGGTATACAATGAAACTAATGTGCGAAAAACAAGACTTAAAGTCGCAGGTAAACATATATACAAAGTTTATTTACACGAAGAGTAAACTACATGTGTAAATAAATGGCCGTCTACTAACACGCCTTCTCAACACATAATAAACAAAAGTTACACATTTTAAAATAGTATGGCGAACTGCCCTAGTCATATGTTACAACTGAATTTACAATCAACTGTCAAATCCGGCAAATCACACATCAGTGTAAACACAAAAATGAAAGCCACAGGCTTCAAGTCAAAACACGACCACATTTGGCCACTCTGCGGTTACAAGCTTCTAACTGACAGAACCACTTTTAGCCAAAAAAAAAAACAACAAAAGGGTCCTGATGAAGTATAGGCTTCAGGGAAACATATAAGCCTACACGCTACATAAAATCCCACCTGTAGACCTCCGTTTGGTAAAGCCTATCTTATGATTCAATACAGAGTTGAATCCCACAGAGAGGAGGCTAGAAAAAATATGTCATATTTGGGAGTATCACAGGATGCATAACATCAGAGTAAAAATATATTGCCTGGAAATCATTTGAAGCTATGTCTACTAATTAATCACAATAATACAATAATGATCAAAGATATACTTAGCCCCAAAGATCTCCAGAGCAGGGCACACTTCTCCCGAGTATCATAAGACCCATGACTAACAGAAAAAAAAATACAGGTTCAGTGGTCAAGCTGGTAGCTCAGGAGCAAGTGGCAACTAAACGCGGTCTTCATGCCCTTATATAAACTTCGTAAGGGGAATAATCCATGTCTTAAAAATTAATCAAACAAAGTTATTTCCTTATTATATCACAACTAAACCTGATAGATTGTTCGGCCTTTCGCCGGTGTAATTGGATTATGTAAAACGTTAAGTGTTACCTCAGCTTGGCTTTTTCGCATTATACACCACGGAAGCGCCTAACAAAATGTATAGTAATTTTAGCAATAATATCGTGACTGTCACGGATGAATGTGTGTATGTATGTATAATCTATTTTTACAATCTGCGCGAATGACCGGAAAATTGTTGGTTGTCAGACAGAGACCAGCGTGTGTGATACGCAGTAAAGCTGACTAAAGTCTATGTGTTTGATCTAGTGGTTTAATTGTTTTATTTCGTTAACTAGTACTGAACCAGAACCTATTGAATAATTGAGGACGGCGCTAACATCACGACCAAATGTGTATTTCTACATTAGCTTTTTTCTCTTTAGCTCTTGCTTCTGCCTCTTTAGCTCTCTCTACCGTCTCTCTTTCTTTAGCTAAAGTTGTAAAGCGTTACATCAGTTATTTAAATAGAGTCTAAAAAGCCGAACAACTGTGCGGACTTGCATGTGTGTTACAAGTATTGATTGGAGCACAACACTATTTTGCTTACTCTGCAAGGATGTAAATTTGATTTTTTTCTCTTTCTGTTGCTATTTTTCGTCTATGGGATTAGTTACTTGTAAATATTCTGAGCCCTGGTACTAATCCGATAATCAGATGATTTGAATTTTAAGATGCTGGTAGCTGATCTATGCCACAAAACTATCACACAAGCAAAGATATGACGTGTAAAAATGATTCAATATTGGAAGAAAACATATGTGCTAAACATATCTTTAGTACAATTTTTGTAATCAATAACTTATCTATCTATCTATCTATCTATCTATCTATCTATCTATCTATCTATCTATCTATCTATCTATCTATCTATCTATCTATCTATCTATCTATCTATCTATATCCCTGTTTCATTAATGTACTGATCGTGTGTTTGGGAAGACGTTAATTTGTGGCGAAAATAAAGAGGAAAGAATCATCCGCCATTACAAAGCATAGAAAAAAAACAATGGGCGTATCCGGTGTAATGCTACTATGCTAGTCAATTATATTAAAAACTAAATATCTGACTTCAGTTGGGTAAATAAAGGTGGTTGGTCTTTGTGCTGGCCTCATGAGACCTTGCTCGTTAAGCGTTGGCCAAAGAAACAGATGGGCTAAACATAATCTGCCACATCTGAAAGGGGAAACTTTCTTTTACTTTTACAATGACATTAGCATTTCCACCACATCATCTTGCATTGAAATAGACTTTGTTTATGGATATTGGGGAGGGGGGGGTCCAATAAGGTGTCTTGCCCTGGGTGCAAGTTTTGCTCACCACGCCACTGTGTGACTATACAAAAACTAATCTTAAAAAAAAACACCAAAATAAATGGATCTTTAACATTCACGCATCTAAATCTTATTAGTAAACAAGCATAGTCTAACTGAGAGAAGCAGAGTTAAACTTTCATTCCCATATACTGCTTTATTTTTATTTCGAACGATCTTCTCTCTTCTGTCAGACTTGGCAAGTCAAAGCTTCGAATAGCTGGACAAGTTCACGTACCTTGGCAGCATCATGACAAATAATGGAGATGCCTACCATGATGTGGCGTGACGAATAGGAAAGGGAAGGAGCATTTTCCAAAGGCTGCAGCGTATTTGGCCAAGCCAAGCCATTGGAATCGAGACACAAATACACCTTCTTAACACAATCGTCATTCCAACTGCTACATATGCATGTGAGACATGGTAGTCATCTGTCAAAATTGAGAAAAGACTAAATGTGGCTCAACAAAAATGGCTGAGACAGATTTTGGGAGTTACATAGATCTAGTCTCAAACAAGGAAATCTATGCCGAACTGGGAGTCGAACACTTAGTGAGGTTGTGACAGAGCTTCGCATGAGGTTTGCGGGACATGTTCTTCGTCAAAATGAATTACGCACACCAAGAGTTGCGATAACATGGAAGCCATAACGAGGAAAGCGCAAACAGGGACGTCCTCGTATTACATGGCGACACACCTTCATGGAGGACCTCAGAACAGTGGACACCAGGTGGGAGGAGGCTTCAGACATTGCCAATGACAGATCTTTATAAAGACAGCTTGCCGCCCAATGCGCCGAACGGCACGGGAGGACCTAAGTCTAAGTCTAAGTCTGCTCTCTTAATCTTATATGTTTATGTCTTTGTCCATAAATTATTTAGTTTATGACTGAAATTATTCCTTATTCAAACTCTTTACTTCCAGTTTTGCTTAATTCGTTTTGTGAAGGAGTGCAACCATAACCAAACAGATTTATGTTACTGTGTAGCGACAGACCAGAGAAACGTTTTCAATATAGTCTTCAACATGACATTAACGTACCAGGACCGTAATGCCAAAGCAAGGGCTGTTATGTTGTTATCTGATCGCCAAGAGATCTTCAGCAATGACATTAAGCTACCCAATGTGACCCAATTAGGTAAAACATTAAAATACAGCTATTAAATTTAAGATCATATAAGGTCTATCCTGCTTTTGTTAAATTTAGCGGAACTTGTTCTGTACACAGTTTTCTCATTTTAATTCATTTTTTTCAGATCTGACCAACGTTACCTACGTTCTCAATATCAACGGGAAAAAAGTCAATACCGAGAAATGCCTAAAAAGTGTACCTGGCTCGACCCTACACATTTTCTATGATGTCGTTACAAGCCAAAATCTTCGCACTGAGCTTAGAATTACAAGTGACAACAAGACATATTTATGGAGGGACACTAAGGAAGGAAGTTTAACATTACCAGGTCTAAGTGTAGAGGCTGCTTTAGATGTCTACTTCACGTTCAACTTGTGCGGCTTCAGTGAAAAAAAAGTGTTTTGTACGTTCATAAAAGGTTTGTTTGTAGTAGTT
Organism: Biomphalaria sudanica; assembly: GCA_036873155.1. NCBI lineage: Eukaryota > Metazoa > Mollusca > Gastropoda > Planorbidae > Biomphalaria > Biomphalaria sudanica. The sequence goes on along the minus strand of JAZGLO010000933.1, from coordinate 2,883,757 downwards.
GTTGCTAGTATAAAACTTAGGTATATACGTATTACAAAAGTTTTTTGGGCTAGTCTTTTTATCCTCTGTTTATCCTCTTCATTTCCACTCCAATCTCTTTAGTATCCCCATGCGAGAGTTGGGTTTCTTTAAGTTTCAATAATGTCTTTAGTTGCATATATATATACTTAACCGGATAGTAAAATTAGATATTCGGCCGGAGCCGGAGCCGAATACCTACATGACTCAAACAGCTCGTTTTACTGAAGTTTTTGCAAATCTTCTCTATAACATACCTATATTCATATTATTTTGTTATTACTTTCTTACTTTAAACTCTATCACTGATTGATAAATTAAAATCAACAGCATTTTTTTTACAGATATGCTTATCATAAACTAATCTTTGTAACATGAGATGGTGTGTGCGTATGTATGAGGCCGCTAATTGTAAAGTAGAATGTGGGATAACTCATGCAGAACATATAAACATATGTAACTAATGTAAATCTTTCAAAGGTAAAGTTCAATCTTGGTTTTATTGCGTAAATCTATCTTAAGTATAATCTAAGTTGTATAGTGGGTAGATGTTTGTGTTCATGTATTTTACACCATCAACTTGTCATTAGGCTCGTGTTTTAAAGGCCACAAACCGCTTCTGGTTTGTACCTTATACAGATAGTGGCTTAGTAAATATCTTAAGTAATTCCAGTAATAACGAGGAGTTACTTGACACTTTTAAATTTTATTAAGAATATTGTGATTCAATAAAGACACACACATAACACAAGCGTAAGATTTAAAGTTATTGTCGTAGATATCTGGAATAACGCGATATGTAAAATATTTGCAATGTATCTTTTCTCCTGTACTTTTAAAAGTCCAATAAATCCAGGTTTCTCAACTACTTGGTAAGGTTCCATGTCAGTTGCAATCTTCTTTGCTATGGCCAAGTGAATGCGTTTAGCATTATCACAATTAATATCCCACAATTTAGCTTTGTCTAAGACCTCTTTAATCCCTGGTTGCTGCTTGTGTGTGAGGCTTAACGAATCACTGGAGCTCGTAGACGTACTGGCACAGGCAGTGATATTACTTGATGCTGATTTCAATGCAGTCATTTCGTTGAATAAGTCTGGGTGTTTCGAGCGTAGAGGACTAATCATATTGCTGGTTGAGAAGTCTTTAGGTTTGCCTAGTTTACCACTTGACAGAACTATTTTACAAGCATTGCAAACTGCTTTAGAGTTGTCCATTGTTTTGACATTAAAGTAACGCCATATAATAGATTACTGTTATCAGTCATTATTTTTACTTTTCAATTTACTAAATGCCCTTGCAAGCCACTTTTATACCCGTGGCTTGTGTAACAAAATACTTGTAGGGGTGTGTCCTGTAGTTCAGCGCTCTAATGGACATCTCTCTCCAAGTAAAAAAACTTAGTGTCATCATCTAGTGACCTCTAGACAGTGTCAATATGTCTTAACAATTTGCGTTAATCCATTCTGGCTTAAAAATGGTCAATGCCTATATTCTCTATCAATACATTGTCATGGATTAAACAAATAAGACGTTGGGGGTGTTGAGTCTCTTGAGTCCTCCCTTTAAAGATACCCTTGGTCAGTGTCTTTTTGGCTTGTAGTCCTGACTTATAATTGAGACTTAACTCAAAGTAAACAAACTTATTACCCGTCCAATAGTATAAAAGGTGTGGTTTGTGGTCCAGACCCTTGATTGACAACCTATCTCATAATAAACAAACTCATACCAAATTAACCTTATAGAGATTTGGCTTGTAGTCCCGCCCCTAATAAAAATTCTACTCCAAGTAAACAAACTCAGTTCCCTCATAAGATGTGACCTCTAGACCGTGTCAACACGTTGACATCTGGCTTAATGTGGTCAGCTGCCTATCTGTGAACTCAATTTTATGGACTAAACAAACAAAAGGGGGTGGGGGTTGCTCATCTCTACCTCTGGAGATATACCCGCACATCTAGACAGATTATCAGCGTGACGTAGTTAAGGAATATGACATGTTTACTAGACCACTCAAAGGTCAAGACAAGCCAGTGTGCCAGACATCGCTGCTACGTATGTAATACAAATTTATAATGTAAAGTCTAGTCCCCCCCAATAACAAACCTAGTTCCCTCCTGTGACCTCTAGAGAGTGCTTACGTCCATCGTATCTGACTTGGGGTCACCTGTCAATCAATTAACTCAATGTGATGGGCTAAAAAAATAAAAGGGGGAGGGAGTTGTTCATCTAGAAATATACCTGGTTACCTTAGAGGTGTGGCTATTGTAGTCCAGCCCCCCCCCCCCCCCCCCAAATAAAGATTAACTACTAAGTAAACATACTTAGTTCCCTCGAAAGGTGTGACCACTAGAGAGTGTCTATACGCTGACATTAAACCTACGTCCATCGTATTTAACTTGCGGTTACCTGCCTATAAAAAACTCAATGTGATGGACTTAACAAATAAAAGGGGGTGGGAGTTGTTCATCTCTACCTCTGGAGATATACCCGCGCAGCTAGACAGACGTCTGGTCAGCATGACGTAGTCAAGGAATGTAACATTTTAACATGTTAACTAAATTATTCAAAGTTCAAGACAAATAAAAAAAAAGCGCCAGCCATTGCATCTCTGTAGGTAAAGCGCATTTATGATGTAAAGTTTCATTTCTATTTATATTATGTTATTAACATGCTTTGTCTTTATAATAAACGATGTTTGGTGCATATTTTTAATGGCTCTATTTTTAAGCACATTATTTTGTTTTCATAGAAACATTAATACATTCTATAACAGACAGTAATGGAACGAGGTCCACTTTATGCATATTAAATAGGTGTATTTTTTACTATCCGGTTTACTATCCGGTAGTGATATTCGACCGGAGCCGGATAGCACCGGATAGTAAAAAATGCCAGATATTCGCCAGAAGCCGGAGCCGGAGGGACTATCCGGTGCACCCCTAATATATATATATATATATATATATATATATATATATATATATATATATATATATATATATAATATATATATATATATATATATATATATATATATATATATATATATATATATATATATATATATATATATATATATATATATATATATATATATATAATTAAATAGTATATATTATAAGGCTAAAAATTAAAGAGAAATTAGAATAAAAATTGAAAATAGGAAAGATCTACCATGATCTACCCAAAAAACTAGAAAACATGCAATTAATTATATTTTATTAAAACCTTCATAATGGACACTCTTTATGTTACAGCCTTTTTATTGACGTATGTTCCAAGGTATCCATCAAGCTTAACTCAGATCGAGTAGGAATTCGAATTCACATCTCATTGATATTTAGCCTAGCGGTTTTTGGTAACAGCAGCTCATAAACTATTTTGCATGCTACATATTTTTATTGTATTTTATATAGATAACACTTCAATTAGGTGTAATTTGAGACAGGGCCGGTCTTAGGCCACTGCAATTCATTCTGCCACAGTGAGCCCCGCACTTTCATAGGCCCCGCGCGAATTCTAGGTGTAAATTATTAAATGAAACCATTTTAACTTATTACTTAAAGGGTACCTGAATTTTCCTAAAATTGCAAAATATACGAAAAAGTCATGAAATTCTCCTGAAATTATAAAAAACTTTTGAGAACCCATCCAAATCTCCTTAAAAACAGAAAAAAATGTCATTTTGGGGTGATTTTGTACTTAGTAAAGAATGAATAAAATGGAAAGACGAATTTATTTTCTATTGCAAAATCTTTAATTTCACGTAATATCCTTATCCCTACCCAGATTAAGGCCCCGCGCAATCCATTTCGCATAGGACCCCGCAATCTGTAGGACCGGCCTTGATTTGAGGTCTTGGTGGTTAAGTGGCTTGCAGGGCGAGATGTCCCGGATTTGAATCTAGGTTAAGCCAGGGATTTTTAACTTCGCCTATTAGGATGACATTGAGTCCTTTAAACTTTAAGGTGAAACTGATATTAGTTTGTAAAGGCAAAGAGGTTGGGCGTTATGCTGGCTTCAGGACACACTGGTTAAATGTTGGCCTTCGAAACGGATGACCTTTACATCATCTGCTCTTTAGATCGAAAGCGATAATTTACTGTACTTGTTAAGTGTACATTTAAATATCAGTATGCTAAATATTACGTTTTTTTAAAATTCTCTAATGTCATATTTAGGTTAGAATCGTTGCTAAGCAGGGGCGTAGCTAGGAATTCTCCATCATTTTGAGGCCGGTGTGGGGGGGACTTAAGGTCTTTGGAGGCCCCAGCATTTCGCGTAATATATAATACTAAATTAAAAAAAACAACACTAATTTGGGGCCCTCAAATGGGGACCCGGGGGGGATTATCAAATTCTCCCCCTTCTCTCTCTACCCTAGCTACGCCACTTTTGCTAAGATGATTGTTGTATGAGAGTGTATTGAACCTCTTTTCTTCAAACTTTGTCCCTTTGGCGATGATGTCTTTTTTATGTCATTACATTACAGCTGCATGCGTTTCATTTATATTTCAAAGAAAAGTAAAGTTCATCTTTTAACGAGAGTGTTTTTTGACCAGCACAACGACCAACCGCCTTTACTTTTCCTAACTAATATCAGGATCCATTTAAGCTGGGTGGAGTCAGAGGCGCCCAAAGATAATGAAATTAAAAATTCCAATCTTCACCAGGATTTGAAACCAGGACATTTTAAAAACTGGTCATCACGCCTTTTTTTTTAGTAGACTAACTTAAGCTTTATTTTTGTCTTAATTTTTTTTCTAACAATAGCCACAACATTGGATGTTTAATAATAATCTTTCAACGCTATGGAGACTTATAACTCTTGTAAGAATTTGACATCGCTATTGCCGTTTTTAATTCGTTTTTGGTTTTGGAACTGTTGTTTTGTTTTACGTCGGACATAGTGTACGCATGTCGTAGATGTGGCCTATTAGGTTCCGATAGAAAATGCGTATTTTTCCCTTCACAACTTCTCTAGTGATAATAGAGGCCGATCCTTGATACGTTTGCAGGATGAGAAGTTATTATCACCAAAGGCTGTAACCTTTTTTTCCTGCTACTGATTTGTCAAAGACTTGCTAGTTCTTGGTTTTGTTCTCTTTACGTCCAACTGAATTGTTTCTTTCGAGTTTCGTTTGGAGTTCAGCTTGAAATGGTTTACTTTGTTCTTTCGTAAGTATCATTGAGTTTATCAGTTTGTTTGTTCTGCTTTGACTTGTTAAAATTGTTTGTCATGTTAGATCATTATGAGTATTTCAAACATAATAGATGAACACTTGTTTGTATTGTATTGGATATTTGTTTTTGTTTTCCACTGCTATGTTAATGTACAACCTCGCTTATTTCAAAAACCTATTTCTAATGCTCTCGTAAAAAGTTCCCCTTTCAGACCTAGCGATCTTTGGGTCAGCTGATGTAAAGGTAATCTGTTTCTGTGTCCCACGGTTTACGAGGGTGTCATGTGATCAGCACAAAGATCCTCCGTCTTTACGTGGTAAGCGTGGTCCGCTTGAATTTGGCTTGGCTTGAATACCTAGAAGGGGGCTCGAGGTTCGACACCCGACTGGGCAGAGCTGTGTTTACTTAGCTCTTAAAGGCAGCACGGAAAACCAACTCCTAGATACCCCCTCCCCCCCCCACTGGTCCACAAATGACCAAAAGCACTCTGAGCATGCTATAAGCATGAAAGTAGCGCTATATAAAAGCTAATACATATATATATATATATATATATATATATATATATATATATATATATACTTTTCTCCAATTATGCCAGGTAACGATTGGAGCTGAGTGGACTCAGCTGCGCCCTAGCTTCTTGAAATTAAAAATCCCAATCTTAATAACAATTCGAACTATTGCCCCCGGTTCGTAAGCTAAGCGCATTACCACTATGACACCGCGCCTCCTATATCTTCATTAAGTTTCAACTTGACTAGAAAATTGATCTGGCAGAGATAGTGTGTACAATTATCTTACACACAGAAAGAATGTTGCTAAAAAATGTATATATATATATATATATATATATATATATATATATATTTATATATATATATATATATATATATATATGACGTGGTGACATTATGAATTTTAAAATAATATATTGCTTCTTAACAGCGTTTAGAATATGTCTGTATAAAAATGTATTAACATCCTTAATTCAAAAAATATTTTTTTTTCCTTTCATTTTTAGGTGAACATTATGATCGCAATGGTCCAACTATTGAAATACTATCTGGCTTCTTCGCCCTTTCCATTGTCATCGTAATACTGTAAATACATGTTTGTGAACATCTCAATTGATTATTTAAATATATATAATAATTATAATAACCAATGAGGAAGTGCTACAAAGAGCAGGGTGCCAGAACATTCGCTCTGTTATCAGTAGCAGACGCCTTGGCTGGCTTGGCCACGTTCGTAGAATGCCAGTAGGTCGACTTCCACAGGACATCCTGTATGGCGATCTAATATAGGGCAGGAGAGCCGCTGGTCGCCCACTTTTACGTTATACGGATATATGCAAATACGACACTGGCAACTGGGAAGAGGTGGCACTGGACAGATCCACATGGAGAGAGAGCATAGAGGAAGGGTCAAAGATTGCAGATGCCATACACAACAGAAGCAGAAAGAAGGGTGAAAATGCAACGGCGCCTAGTGATTATATATGCCCAACCTGCTATCGCAGCTGTGTATCAAGGATTGGCCTCTTTAGTCACACAAGAAGTTGCAAAGGGAAAAGATTGTCTCTCGAGACGTAAAATGCCGCAAAGATATAATAATTTAATTAATTCTTTTATTATTAACATAAATATTTTATATTTAGGCAATATTTATGCTCAAATATATTTTTCCCTAAGTATCATTATTAATATCTTCCATATTTCTTTCAGGCTCGCTATATGGATTTACTTGTAAGTTTCTTATTTACGTGTGTTTGTTAAAAGGTTATGTTGAAATCAAATCTCAAATCTTTACCTGCAGATAGACTGGTTGACAGAAAACCAAATGACAGTGATAGTGTTGTTTCTAATAGTTTACGAGTGTTTTAGAGAAATAGAACTTGTCTTCTAATCATCTAAAGACGTTTTCTGTACTTTTGTGAAATGTGAGCTGTTTTTTTTTTTTTTCAAATGAAATGCGTTAATGTAAAAATATTGAGAGGACATATCATAGTTAGCTAAAGTAATTGTTTCGTCCTTTAATTTCTTTGAGTCATGAATGGTATTGTATGGTTTGATTGAAACTCATTAAATGAATGTTGTATTAGAACGAAGTTTAGAGATCACAAATACAGATTTATTTAGCAATAAGTCAAACATGTTTAATTAAACCATCTCCAAAGCAAGGAAAATATTAAAAATCTAAAGAGTTCCGTTCTTAAAACTAAATCTACGAATAATGTAAATGTTGTTTCTACTATTTGATATTCAACAAAATAATTAATTATCAATAAATAGCTGGCTAATGGAGTATTTTTGTTTCTTAATTCATGTTTTGTTAGGTTAAGCTTCTACTAGACTTTCTAATTTTTCATTTACAGCGTCATCTCTGTAGCACTTATGAAAGCATGATATCGTAATAAGAGAGTTTCACATTTAGATTTTGATTTAGAAGTACCACTAAGACCTCAGCCATAATGTTTAATGATATTCCCGAAGGCCATAGAAAAAAGAAATACGAACGAATATAGGCATTTGTCATATATAATGATAATAAGGTAATGGTGTGATTAATATTTAAAAAAAAATTATTTAGAGGAAACGGTTAATTCACATAATCCTTAAAAGTCTTGTACTTAGAATGTATATTTAAACGAGCTTAGAATTGAGTCTTTTGGGACAGTCTATATATTTATATGTATTTGTATGAAATATTTTGCTCACATAAAAATCGTATTGATTAATTAAGTATTAAACGGTATTAACATTTTTATTTAGATCAAATGTAAATTGTTTTTATAAATAACTTTGTCTCTTTCTTTTAAATCTTTAGCATATTAAGTTATTAAAACATTGTGATTTATTTTGCTTCTACAAAACTTATTATAATCATTCATTATAAACTATTAGGTAAAAAAAAAAAAATTGTTATATTCTGTGTCGCTGAAACGCTGTATTATCAGCTGTCAATATACCAATCTTAGTAATGACTTAAAAATACCAACTTATAATTCCAACTTATTTTTTTGTTACAGCCACAAAGTTAAAACTAAAAGAAAGAGATTTCAAGTAAGTCATATTTGGCAATATCTTCTTATCTTCTTATCTTATATAATACAGACGTTACTTCAAAAAAGAAGATGATTAGGTCCTACGCGTCATGCATTTAGTCATGCATATTAACCAATGTTTTAAATTCTGCCAAGTCACTGGTTTTCCTGGCTAGCTCAGGCAACCCATTCCATGCTCTAATAGCACTAGGGAAGAAGGAGTATTTGTACAAATTTGTCCTAGCATATGGGTTAAGGAATGTGCCTTTTTCTTTGTGTCTTTGAGAGTATTTTATTAAATTTTGTTTTTGTATTTGAAGATTATGGTTCAGTGTTTTATGTATAATTGCTACTTTACTTTTGAGTCTTCTGTCCTGAAAGCTTTCTAAATTTAGTGTTTTTACTATAGGTGTTACTCTAGTCAAATGTGAATATTCATTTGTTATGATCTCACTGCTCTATTTTGTGTCTGTTCCAGTTTCTTAATGTTTTCTTGAGTTGAGGGGGTCCTAAATGGAGGATGCATATTCTATTATTGGCCTTACCAAGGTTAAATAACATATTAGTTTGTTTTAGTTTTTTTGTTATTCTGACATTTTTCTGGGTGGAAAGACATGGTCCAATTTGATTCCCATTTCTGTAATTCATCGAATTCTCTTTGTAAAATATCTGTGTCTTGTGTTGTTTTTATTGTTCTATATATTATGCAATCATCTGTAAATAATCTGACTTTTGTTCCTGAACTAATGCAATTTGGTAAATCCTTTATGTAAATTAAAAATAGTAGTGGACCCAAGACTGTTCCTTGAGGTACACCTGAGTTTACTGTTATCGGTGTTGATTTAGAGCCATTTATTATTACAGTTTGTTCTCTCCCTATCAGAAAATCTTTAATCCACTGATGCAGCGGACTATTAATGCCAAAATATTTTAATTTTTTAAGCAAACTGTGGTGGTGAACTTTGTCAAAAGCCTTAGAAAAATTTAGTAAGAGAGCATCTATTTGTTTACTATTATCTAAGCCTTTAGAAAAATCATTAATTAGTCCTATTAGTTGTGTTTTCCATGATCTATATTTCCTAAAGCCATGTTGGTATGATGTGAGGACATTTTGTTTGTCTAAGTGGTTTATGATGTTGCTTCATATTATGTGTTCTAGGATTTTGCATGTGATGCTGGTAAGTGATACTGGTCTGTAGTTTCCTGGGTCAGATTTTTCTCCTTTTTTAAATAGGGGGGTGACATTAGCTTCTTTCCAGTTTTTTGGTACTCTGCCCTGGTTAAGTGAAGCCTGAAAGAGTATTTTGAACACTGGGCTAGCTCATTGCTTAGTTTTTTGAGTAATCTAGCTGGAATACCATCAGGTAAAGACGCTTTTATTGGTTTGGTGTTGGCTAATATTTTTTGAATTCCATTTTCTTGTACTACTATATCTTCTATGTTGTCTACTTGGTTCAAATTCAGTAATATATCTTTGTCTCCTGGGGCTGAGAATGCTGATGCAAACTATTTGTTTAGGATGTTTGCTTTAGTTTCATTATCATTATGTATTATGTTATGTTGATCTTTTAATGGCGCTATGCCTGTTGTTTCCATTTTCTTAGACTTAATGTATGACCATAGGTTTTTGTTGTTATCTTTAGATATTACGTTGTTTATGTATTCACTCTGCAGCTGTCTGCTTACTTTTTGGGTTAAGTGTTTAATTTTAATATACTTTTTGTAATTTCTTTCTGCCTTAGTCTCTTATAATCTCTTATTGGGATTCGCGGTGGCTGAACAGTCATGAGTCAAGGGTTCGAATCCTGGTAAAGACTTAATTTCGAGATTTTTTGGCGCCTCTGAGTCTACCTAGCTATAATGGGTACAACACTTTAGTTGGGGAAAAGTAAAGGTGGTTGGTCGTTGTGCTGGCCACATTACACCTTCTTAACCTTGGACCACAAAAACAGATGACCTTTACGTTACCACAAGGTCTGAAAGGGTAACTTATTGTAAAGTTGAGCTTAGGTTTAGGTTTTTTTTTTTTTATCGAAAGGTAAAATGTTTACAAGTGATTATAAAATGTCATACAATCGTATTCTATGACCTGCTTAAGTTTTAGTAAAAAATGTTTAAATGGCCAGCCATTATGTGAAGACAGAAGCACCACCTGCCTATAAACTGCTTAACACTGAATGCTTCTCAAATAAGCTTTAAAAATCAGTTTAGCTCCTGTGTGGCTCAGATATTGGGTCCTGGTAAACTGTTATCATTGACAGGAGAAAAAGCATCTGGTACCTAAACCAATAAACTTCGGACATATAGCGCTGGTTTCTCATTAGCTGGCTACCCACAAAGAAGAATGAGAAATCTAAATACCTGTCTCTGCTACCTTGCTGCTATACAACAATAAGAGAAAGGCGTGAAGAGTCAACGTTCCATATGAAGAATCAGGAGACAACCCTGGATGTCCCAGAGAAAGAATAAGGAGACAACCCTAGCTGCCCCAGAGAAAGAATCAGGAGACAACCCTGACTGTCCCAGAGAAAGAATCAGGAGACAACCCTGGCTGTCCCAGAGAAAGAATCAGGAGACAACCCTGGCTGTCCCAGAGAAAGAATCAGGAGACAACCCTGGCTGTCCCAGAGAAAGAATCAAGAGACAACCCTGGCTGTCCCAGAGAAAGAATCAGGAGACAACCCTGGCTGTCCCAGAGAAAGAATCAAGAGACAACCCTGGCTGTCCCAGAGAAAGAATCAGGAGACAACCCTGGCTGTCCCAGAGAAATAAACAGGAACCGTTGACATTTAGGCAGTTTGCAGAACACAGAGGTACTTCCTGGTACAAACTACCACACCGTTGATTTTAAACTGTATTAGAAATATATTACATACTTTGAAATTTCAGATGCATGGAGGTCGAAAACCTACTCTTTATGCTCCGTCTGTAGCCGACGACCAGATTTTCATCTTATTTGAGTTGAATATTGTACAACTAATTATTACAAACATATGGCTGGCTGGCTGGGACATCAGGATCGACTCCATATTGTCTTCTGATCTAGAGGAATGCAAGAGAGCCGCAGGTCGTTCACTTCTATGATAGATTAATGTATATAGGCTAAGCGAGTTGGGAGAACAACTCAAGGACAGATCCAGGTATAGAGCAAGTCGACATAAGGAGTATTATATCACAGATGATTTACAGAACAGTAGTTGGAAGAAGTCGTAAAACGAATCATTGTTTCTTGTGATCCCTACTAGCTAACCAGATGTTATGCTTGCCCTGGATGTGGCATATATGTCTCAGCTGGGGCAGCGTAGCCACGGGAAATACTGAACTCCCCATTAATCTTCAGACTTTTAGGTAAGTCTTATAAGTACAATTTTTATGATCGTAAAATGTATTTCTTCTTTATTTCTAGGACATGACTATAGTGCCGGATGAGATCTATTCAGGTAGGCTTAGCGTAGGAATACATTTAGAACAAGTCTGTTATCTTGTTTGAAATGTGCCTATGTATTTATTTATTATAAATATTTGCTTTAAAAGCAAACTTAAAGCCTACATTCTGCTTATTGTTTGTAAGTTTCCTTTGTAATTAATAAAAAAAAAAAAAAACTCGTAAACACAAATGGTCATTGTATTCAAATATCTTAAAAAGGTTTTTTGTTAATAATAGAGCAGAATGGGTTCCCTTTGTATATATATATCTTAGAAACTTGTAGAATTGAAGATAAAAACAATAAAAATTTAAAAATTCTCTTTAAAAAAAAAACAAAAAACAAAGCTTATCTAAAGTTCAAGAACTCCATCCTTAAAAATATATCTACCAATAGTATACAAGTTATTTCCCATTTTTCGATATCAACAATGTATTTAATTACCAATAATTAATTGACAAATTGAGTCTTTTTGTTTATTGGTTTATGTTTTGACACCTACATTAACAAATCGTTAACCGTATCAACTTTATCTATGAATACATTAGGGAGATAAGAGAATGGAGCTAATCACTGTTAATTGTTAGACACATGGCAGTAATTAGAGATTCTTTCCCTTAAATAAGATTTTATTTTAAAAAGTATTTATTTTTCTATTGCATGTTTTTTTTTTTTTTTTTTTTTTTTTTGGGGGGGGGGGTCTTTTGCAGCAATAGTAAAATTTTGCTAACACTATGACTATTGACAGTTAATTTCTTTTTGTTTAACAAGTGGATATTATAGTAAAACTTCTATATATTTTGTATTGTTAAAAAAAAAAAATAAATAAATAAATATTTCAGCTCGTCCACTGATAGCCGTAAATACTATCCACACGCAAACGGATTCTTTGTGGGAACCGATGAACACATTGAGAACCTCGATCTGATACCAAAACTAAAGCGTGCTATTAAGTATATCATTCAAGTTTGATACTTTATATTGGCGAAGGATAACTTTTACTATTGTCATTAGAACATTCAATGAGCTATCATCATTTAAATAGTATTATTTGCAATGAAGCAGATTTATTTCTCTCTATGCTATTTAAGGTATTTTCTTACCTAGTTATTTCAACTAATAATATAACAATAGATTTTATTGCAAGACTGGCTAATGATACTACAAAAGTCATGGCAAAAGCGAGTATAAAATTCAGATTAAAAAAAAATATATTTATTAAGATCTTCACCTACATGAATTAGCTTTTCTTGTAAAACTCCAGCTACATGAAATTGCTTTACCTTAAAGACGTCAGCTACATGAATAAGATTTACCAGAACTGAGCCACTTAAAAATGAAGTACCTACTAGATAGCAAGGCATTTTAATGAGAAAACACCTTAAATGTCAAAGTCGATATGCAACATTAAAACCAAAAGAAGCTATATAAATGAATTGGTATATTTACCTTAAGGTTTTAATTTCGTAAAGAATTATTTTATATACGTAAAAAAATTAGGATACAATTTGGTGAGCTGAATGTTTTATTTTTAATAAATTATAACGAGCGACCCTTTTACAAAAGCTTTCATTATGAAAGAATACTGTAATTTTGTCCTGTGTGTGACCGGATTATGTGTGTCTCTAATTACATATACATATATAGCTTTTTTTTTTGCCGGTACTCAATAATGAACTGCCTAACATTGAACTACTAATAAATCAATAATAAATGTTAAAATACAAGAAAAGTTATAGTTTTCATCACAAAGAAAAAAGGTGCCACTACGCCGCACCGGTGCGCACCGTCACAAAAAAGCACTGTATATATATATGTAATATGTATATGTAAAACAGAGATAGTTACCAATAGTGAACTACATATTTGCCTCGCTCATATTTTTCTTTCCATTGAAGATGTTGAAAACTATAAAAAATCATTATGACTACATATTTTATCAATTTATATCGCTTGTAGGACCTAATAGAGTGAGAAATACTAGAGGATAAATTAGAGATTACAAGATACGTTGTGTTATGACATGTAAGTGTGTGCAGGCATGTGTTTTGCTTTAGTTGACTTTTCTAGTCTGACACTTAAACATAATGACGTCAGTAATCGGTTGTGCAAATATAATTCTAGAAAATAAGTAAAAATATTTTAAAAAAAAATTTTTTTACCCGATTAATCATCACCGTGAACTAGAATGTCTGCACTTCTCAATTAGTTGAAGTCTGATGTTCAATGATACTTGTTACGCTAATTATTCTTATTTAAAGCAAGCGTAAGATTATTTATTTTGCGTAACAGTAGAACTACAAGTATTTTGACTATTTCTTTGTATTTATACATACTTTAAAGACTCATGTTGCAATTTTAAGTCATAGAATAAGAAAATAAAATGTATATATTTTTTTAAATATTCTTATACACATATACAAATATACAAATTTTTATCTCCCAGTGAAATACCTTTCTTTGTATTTTTACCCGGTGATGATATTTGAATTATTGGAGCATGACCTCCATTCCTCTAAAATTTTATTTTTCTAAATTATCCATTCTATAATTTACAACAATATGGATCTTATTCAGCTCATGTATTAAAACTGTATTATTTTGTTTTTGTGGTAGTTTAAATTATTCTACAAAAAGTTCTAACACTTTTTATGATGATTGTCTTATTCATGCTAATGTTGCTATACACAATAGTATCAACTGCGTTGTGGTGTTGTTTTTTTTTTTTTTTTTTTTTGTGATACTGTGCATTTTATCCGACAAGATGTTCTGTCTTTGTTGCAATAACTTCATTTTCATTCCTGTTCCTGATGAATGGCTTACCAATGTAACCTTGTACCCAGATTCAAACTTATACAGATGTTTTCCACATTCCTGTGCCCTATTATCAACAAATCTAATATCAATAATGAATCAGTAGGTTAAAAAGAAAAAAATGAACGCGTCCCAGCGCATGGCGATTTAGTTACCTTTTAAAATACTACATTTATTAGCACTAAATAAACATGGATTTTTATGTAATACTTCATATTTATATAGTCATAGCAGGGCCGGCCTTAAATAATTCGAGGCCTTAGTGAATTTGCTGGCCCCAAATAAAATATAAAAATAAAAAAATTAACAGCGAAAAAAGTGTTAATACACAGTTTAATAAAAACCAGTTAGTGAGAAGGGTCAAAGGCGAGTATTAGGCGCCTTAACCAGTAATCTTCGGGCAGGAGGGGCTCGTTAGCCATGGCTGGCTACCCACATAGGAGAAGGAAAACTCTGAATTCAAACCTCTGTTGCCTTTAAGCTATACCCAATCATTGGAAAGGCTTCGGGAGTCAACCCTGAGGAAAAATCAGGAGCTGGCGACCCTAAGGCAGTTTGCAGCACCGAGTGCTACACTCTGCGACGCCGCTGACCCCAAACTGTATCGGCACTGGATACATCAGCTGCATGGAGTGGGGGGAACTGATCTGTGGGCGACATCGTTCCGACCACAGCTTATGCCCAGGCATTCATCTCACCGAGATGATTCATAGTCGCTTCGCGACTGAAGGAGGCCGTAGAAAATATGTACCCCAACAATAACACAGAGGAAAAATGTTGCTATTTATTATCTAAACAAAAATTTTTTACAGTCCTGTGCGCGGCTTCCACCAATAATAGACCTCATGCGGATTCCTAGTTTGCCTATGCCTATGGCAGGCCCTGGTCACGAGCCTCGATCCAGTGATGGTTTTTAGGCAATTGTATATCATTTATAGAGTGCCGCTGATATTATTCACCATTCTAAGTTATATTTAAAATGTTACGCTACTTTCCTGAACAAAACGTGCTATAAGCAGATGTATTTATTTATTTATTTATATTGAATGTTCTGCTGTTTAAATAAACTGCAATACAGGCATCCTAGTGTCAGATTTACCATGTGACTGTTATTATTAAATATTTCAACTTTTCATAAACCTACGCATATTTGATATGGAATCTATTTGCTTTTCTCAATTTATATAGTGATATTAAAATCGATTGTATAATATATTTTAATAAGAGCTTTTATAAATGTGATTAAGATTTATCTATCAAAACTAATTTTATGAAAATAAAATATGTGTCTGTTATTCAACGATGTTAAAGCTAAATTATCATATTCTCCTCTAAAGTGCACACAATCCACTTTGACTAGATTCTTTACTGTTGCAACTCTAGCAAATATTAGTATTACAGACCTGTGAAAATTTGTCGTGGTATATATATATATAACGTTTTAAAAAAAACTTTATAGTTAATGTGGGGGGGGGGGAGTGCAGTGGTTCGGCTTTTGTACCTAAGTACCTGGGTTCGAATCTTTCCCGACATTTGTTTTAAGATTGTTTGCTAGCAGTATTTATATTAAATAGCGAATTGCTTTTTATTAATGTTTATATTTCTCTTTCTATTATTATACAGTGTCGAAAGTCTCAAATGTTATCTCAAATATCTTAGAACAATGAAAATAAAACTAACTTAAAGCAATTTCTTCTTCTTTTTCCTGAAACTGTTTCCTAAAGGAAGATTTTTGGGAGCCCCGAAAACCTATTAATATGACCATATATTTTAAAGCTTGAGTTTTTTTTTAAAGATAGTTAGCAGGTCATCATGAGGTCCAATCGCTGCATTAACCCTGTGTCTAATCTCTTGGATTAGTGATGCGGTCCTTAAATGTGATACATAGGATCCTTCTGTAGCATCTCAATTCCATTGCTAGGATCAATGATGATGCTCTTTGATTTTCAAGCATGTACTCATATATGTTTTTATGTATACGTGACCTGTCACCGTGGTTCTTATGTCCATATCCTTGGTTGTGCACCATAGAGAGTGTTTATTTAGACACATTTCTTCTTTAAAGTAATAAAGACATGTTTATTTATTATTTAATAGCATTATTTTTTTTTCTTTATAATTGGGAATGACATAGGTTTGTGATGAATGTGTCTATCTATTAATCTATCTATCTATTTATCTATCTATCTATCTAACTAACTATCTAACTATCTATCTACCTATCTGTCTGTCTGTCTGTGTATTATCTATCTATATATCAATATATCAAACACAGTATTTAGTCTCTCAACGAGAAAGCGATCTTTATGGATGCATGCCCTCCAGGACAAACGTGTCAGCTAATCTGGCTGTGTAACGAGTGTAAAATAGACCAGCGCAGTATCATTACAAAACTGTCAACTGTCGGATACAACCAAAGAGACTCTTCTCAGAAATATAAACCTCCAAAAAGGCTAAACACGTCCAGAATAGCCAGCCTGAAAAATTGATTAGGGATGAGATAGAGTCCACTTGTTTAGCTGAATCTGATGTAGACAAAAGCTGGAAATATTTCAAAGAGTCAACCATAGCACAGCACTAAGAATACTTGGCATCATGGAGAGAAAGCATCAGGACTGGTTAGATGAAAACAGTACTAAGATCAGAGAACTATTAGAAGAACAACACAAGCTCCACAAAATGTATGTGGACAACCTAAATTCCTAGTCCATCAATAATGCATTTACATACATTCGATAAAATGTAATAAACCAGTTACGCCAAATACAAGTTCAGCAAGAAAGTGTAAAAACTACAGAAAGTCAATGACAAGCACGACATGAAGACCTTTTTCCATACCACAGTAGAGGTCTTTGGGTCCATAATGTTGGGCTAATCCCCACTAAAAATGCTGATGGGACCTAGTGAATTTGGTGGCCCAAATAAAATAGAAAAATAAAAATAAACACTAAAAAAATCAAATTACGCAATTTATTAAAAAACAAGGGTCTTTTATCATAAGTAGTCCAACAAGTAGATTTAGACATTTCTCAACAAACAATGAGTCAACGTAGAGAATTATAGAGCTAGACATAGAGCCCTAGAGCTCTGCTATATTTGAGATTTGTTACAAGTTTTGCAATGTTTTTAGTTCTATGCGATGCGATTGGAGGCCCTAGATGGCTAAATAGTTTGCCTATGCCTAAAGCTGGCCGTGCTGATGGGACAAAAGTATTGATAGATAATGAAGAAAACCTGAATCGCTGGGCCGAGTATTTCCCATATGTTCTCCAAATACTCTCCTTTATCAATTATGTGTTCATAAACAGGCTACACCAAGTACTAATAAATTAGAAAATAAATGTCCCCCTACTATAAAGCAAACTGACTATGTTATTTTTTAGCTCACAAGGGGAAATAATTCGATTTGTGGTGTAACATTGACAGTAAATTAACTGAGGGTCATACTGAACAACAATTTAATCGTTAGGTTGATGCACTTTTTATAGATTAAATAAGTCAAGAGATTGAAATATAAGAATGATGGCAATGTTTTTGATTTTTAAGATTAAAGGATAAGTGCAGCGTTTTACATGTCTAGGCAAACCCAGTTGCGACCTGCATATTTTCCCGTAAATCATGCAGGTAAAGCCGTTGTACGCTGGTGGTCTGTTTTTTTGTTTTTCTTTCTTTCTTCTGCGTCTGTCTTCAATGATGGCTTTTCTTTGAGTCTTACAGGTTTGTCTCGTAGTCTTAGTGTAAGCTGTCCGAGCACACACTAAAATGTTCTCGTTCCAAAACTGATCTTGATGAAGATAAAAAGTGAAGGCTAAAAGAATTTCAATGGGAGCACGATGGAAATGCATATAGAAACAAACCACTAAAAATATACAAGAATATAAATACATTATCTAACAGTAATTAGTAATTACAAAGAAAGTTTGTAACTCACCCATTTGGCGAAAACAGAAGTGAAAATGCAATCCTTGTTTAATAAATCATTTAAATTCACCAAAAAATGTTCGGAGTTTTCGACCTACAATTTGAGCCGCTTTAGTTATTGGCGATTTGCATGAATTCATAAGACATGGACATATAGCTAAACCAATAGACTGCCTTCACACAAAGTGAGCTATTTACTTCGATGTCTCCCCTTCAACAGTGCGTGTATGTAAAGTTAATAGTGAATAACTCATCTTTGTAAGGTCATGTAGTAATTTAAAGTGTTTCTGTTTTCTATTTACGTGGGTTTGTGTATGTGTGACCTGCTAACCAATGGTAAAAAAAAAAAAACTCAAACTCTATGGCCACATCACACGATAATGGCTCTCAAAGATCTTCTTTCATGGGACATTCCAGGAAAGAAAAATGTTGATGTTAAGACAACATCAAAGAATGGGCAGTTGGCTAAAAAAAAAGAGAACTTTTATGACCTAGGATGCCGAACAAGATCCAGGTCTTTATTTCTAGCTTTTAAAATGTATTTATTTTCATAATGTTTCTAGATTACTTTTGCAATGCTACCAATGCTGTTAGGGTATGAGCAAGAAGCAAGTCAACACTCTAACTGGCAAAAAAGAAGAAACTCCTCAATACTGTGTAGAGACGAAAGTTGAACTGGTTTAGTCATACTTTGAGACACGACTTCCTCTCAAAAGTCATTATTCAGATTGAAGTAGAGGGAGCTCGAAGAAAGCGGCGTCCAAAGAAAAGCTGGCTGGACAATGTAAATGAATGGACCAGCTTCTCTATTGAGGAATGTGTTATATGCCACTGCACAGCAAAAGATTATTGAGTACAATGGTACCAATCCACTGGGGCTTCATTGTCAACTGTGGGCATAGGTCTAAAAAGGGTCGGATAGCATTTTGTCGCATGTCGCAAATGACCTGCTAGGAGTAGACTAGATATCACTGAAGCATATCATAGTAGTTTCATAATCAATTTCAATAGTGAAATGTACTACTTGAGAAAAGCGGCTTGTTTAACATATGCCAGTATTTATTTTCATTGATTCATCAAATTTCTGATATGTAAACCTGATATGATACATGGTATTATAAACTATTTATAAAGTTGCATCATTAAATGAACATTCCCTTAGAATGGTACCTTTAAAATAAGTGCTTTGTTGAACCTGCTAACGTCAAAGGAGAAGTGCAATAAATAAGCTTGCAAATACAATGAAATCGTATGAACGAAATATTTAAACTCAGTTCTGATTATAAACTAAATAGAGGTAAAAGTGTCGTTGACAGGCTTTGATAAAGTTTTAGGATAAACTATGTGGATGCATCTGGAGATAAACCTACACGAGTTATACAGAGCACATGTCTAAAAATTTAAAATATAGCTTTTATACAGCGCCAATTTCATGCTTATAGTATACTTAGAGCGCTATGGTCCAATCTCATTTGTGGACCAGTAAAGGAAAGGGGAATCTGGGAGAAGTTTTTCCGTGTTGTCTTTATGCGCTCAGAAAATACAACTCCGCTCAAGTCGGGTGTCGAACCTAGAGCCACCTTTCATAGTTAGCCCAGCCAAGCATACTTGATAAGCGTACTTAGCCTCCAGACCACGCATCTCACATATGTCTAGTTGGACAAAAACACACGGAAATATATTGTTTATTGTATAAGAAATGACTAACGTTTGTTATTGATACTTACTTAATATAAGTATTACTTTTACATGATATAACTTGTCCATAGTGAGCGTCAGTGCATAAATCATTGCTTTGCAGAGAAATGCTGGGGAGATTAAAGTCATTAAAAGGTTATCTCTTACCGAAGTAATAATTATTTGAATATATCATATACCAATGCAAACATTTTGAAAAAAATAATAAATTTAAATGGTTTTGTTTATTTTATAAGCTTCAAACGTTTCGTCATAGTGAAGATAATTTCATCCTAGTATAGACTTCTGGAATGCAGCTTTCAGGAACGATCATCACGACAAGAGTACTGATAGCATAGTTACCACACGAGTTACGATTCTTAAAATCCTTGAAATTAAATTTCAATTAAAGACCACTATAAGAAAAGAGGTTTCTTGAATAAGATCTTTCTCAACGTTAAATAGGACAAAAAAATGTCGAAATTAAAAATAGATAAATAAAAAAAAAACAATTAGAATAAATAGGAAAATTGTGAAATTATCTACAGTCGAAACTATAAAGCTTCATACAATTCTTCTGTTATAAAAATATTGTAAACCCGATGCCAATGTTTCCTAAATTTTGTATCTCAATGTGCACTTTATTTACTAATTAGAACAACGCTGGAAAATTTTTAATTAATTAATTTTACTTTTTTTTTTTTTGGTATCTTCAAATTTTTAGTGTTAGCAGAAAATAAAAAAAGCAGAAAAAAATTAAAGAAATGCAAAAATAATTTTACCTGAGTCGTATTTAGTAGCTGGGAATGTCAAGAGAGATGTGTTGGAGAGTAATACGTTACTGCTGGCGTTGAACCAACTGTAGGTGGCGTTGTTTGATCCCAAGCCTTTTATCTTACATGAGCATTTCACTATGGCGTCTTGTTCCACGTAAATAAGGCAATTTTGAAATTGAATTGACGGACTTTCTAATTTGTTGAAATTAAAATTCATTTACAATATTTTAATATTAGTAACTTGTAGCAAAGTGACGTCACCTTCCATTCTCACACCTTTCGATCTATAGGACACAACTGTTCTTGTTACATCAGTGGCCCACGGTTAACGAGGGTGTCATTTGGTCAGCACAACGACCAACCACCTTCTCTTTTCCAAAACTAATGTCAGGTACCCGTTAGAGCTCAAAGAGCCCAAAGATCCCTAAAGTATACACCAGGATTTAAACCGTGACCTTATACATGATCATTTAGTGGTTAAAACCATTTATATTCTGAGGCTACAATGCAATAGAACATCATTCCATCATCAAGAAGTGAAAATGAAGCTTCATTGGCTTGGTGTTAAAAGATAGTACATTGTATACAACGTTTTCATTTAACAACAGTTTAGTGTATACATTTACAGTTAATCAAAATTTCAATTTCAAAACAAAAAAACATTTTCAACAGATGTATCAATACAGAATAATGTTTATCTTCAATCTATTACAAATTGTAAAATACCAATGACTCATTCATTGATCAAAAAATTTCTTAAACTGTCGTACGAGGTCACATAGTATTTATTATGCATGTTCCTTCGACGTCCTAGACATTTGGTAATAACCGTTTTTGACTGATTCGAAACCTTAGGACTGCTAAGTGTAATTTACACAGTATTTAGGATGTCACATGATGTAATATTTTATTTCCTGTACTTACCGATTGTGATGTTTAAAGTTTTACTTATTCCATAAGCTATATCATTCCGTGCTTCATTGCTAATGTTTGGAAACATTGACACGTGTACTGTATAATTGCCAACTGTTTCCATTGAAATATTATAAAAAAACTGACAAGTAGCACTGTAGTAAAATACGCCATGTAATGAATCAGCAGGCCAGTATATGGAGTTGGACGCTTGCATAACTGTACTCAACACCTAATTAAGTAAAATTATATTAAATTAGCTATGTTTAAGCGAAAAAAAAAATAAGACAAATCTTATATTAATTTTTAGTACATTTAACTTATATTTATATTGAAGTAGACGGCGAAAAAGAACCTAATCGACCTCTGGTGGATCATTGTAACAGTCCACTAGATGTGGCAAAATAAAAAGGTATATGTGTGCTCTCTTTAATCTTTGTACTCGAAGACAGGTCCTAGTATATAAAGCTATTATACTATTATTATTTCTGAATCAAGTCTTCTCTGTTTTCTTAAAAGTTTTTTTGAAAAACAAAAAACAAGAACAATTTAACAAAATACTTTTTTTAAAAAAAAAGCTTATATCAAGTGTAATTGTAATCAACTAGTTTGCATCAGCCATGTAATTAAACTTGTGATAACCCGAGTTCAAACTTCTGAGTTAAAACCATCTCCTGCTTCTCACTGTTTTTTCTCGCCTGTAGAAGTTAGACAGTTTAATTCTTTTATTATTCAAATAGTTTTGAGTGTATCTCAGAATCTTCTGTAAATAATTCTCTTCTTCCCTCAAGAGTTTGGACGAGAAGTAAAGGAAAGATCTCTTTTATTTCAGGGGATAGTCCACGAGAAAACAAGAGTAGTATTGACATTACGGATGACTGCCTGCGCGCTTGACTGTCGTCAAAATGTATCAAACCCTGCCCGCTCCTATCCCCCTTTGTCCTTCGGGAGGTTTGGTCTAATCTACTATGTTCACACACACACACATATATATGTATATATATATATATATATATATATATATATATATATATAGCAAGGCAGGACTTAACCATTGTGGGGCCTTATGCGAAACGGATTTCGAGGGGTAAAGTTTGGGTAGGGAAGCGGATAATAAGTAAAATTTAAGAGTTTGTATTAGAAAATAAATTCTTCTATGCATTTTTTTCAATTTTTACTACGTAGAAAATTTCTTAACGAGCCTTGCGTGTAGCAAAGTCATACAGCATATCATGATAATTCTGTTCTGTTTCCTACATAGATCAAGCTTGAATAGCAAGAATTACCAAATGTCTCAATTATCTTTGAGAATTGTTAACCTCAAGTAATTCTTCATTAGTTTTAGGCGCAATAAGCTTCTTTCCCCAGATTACACAGTTAACGCTAATACATAATGCCGTTTTTATTTCTTGCCCGTAGGCTTGACGTTTTCCATATTTAACATCCCAAAATGACAGTTTTTGTCTATTTTATTCCGTATATTTTAAGGACTGTTTCGTATATTTTGCGATTTCGGGAGATGTTCAGGAGCTCCTGGTAATTCGACAGTAGGGCGAGGGAGATCTGTTTTATGTTATAATAATAATAATATTTTTATTAATACTTTTTACACCTTGAATTAGAGCGGGTCCTATTAAAGTGCGGGTCCTATGAAAGTGCTGGGTCCACTGCGGTTGCATAGATTGCAGGCGCCTAAGGCCGGCCCTCAAAATAGCGGCGATGTCTGTCGACTAGTAGAGAATATTTTTCTTGTTCCATAGCACTAGCGTTTTTTTAGTTTGGACAGTCATTATATTTTGTATTACCTATAACTGTCAAACTATTTTGGATCTTCTTTTTTTTTCATCTTTTGTTATCCTATGAGTATAAGGGCTTAGTTATGTGGTCAAGAACTTGAACTTGGCTTGGCTTGGCTACCTATGAAGGGGGCTCGAGGTTCATCACCCGACTCGAGCAGAGTTGTGTTTGCTGAGCGCTAAAAGGCAGCACGGAAGAACTTCTCCCAGATACCCCCTTTCTTTGCTGGTCCGCAAATGAGATTGGACCATAGCGCTCTAAGCATGCTATAAGCATGAAAGTAGCGCTATATTAAAGCCATAATTTATTTATGTATTTACGATATATTATTTTTGTTTCTAAATTTAAACTTTTACGATATATATATTTTAAAAATAAACTTGTACATTATTACTTGGTTACTACGATGGCTGGATCCATGGGAGTTCTAAAAATAAATAAAAAATAGTCTTTATCGAATTACAAACCCAAGGTCCCACGGTTTGGAAGTCGAGCGCTTTATTACTCAGCCACGACTCCACCAACATGTCTAAGTGGTTACAAATAACGTAACAATAATATGTTTCAATTTCAAATGATTTTTTTACTTATCTACTAGGCTATTACATCTAACATATTTAATTAACTCTTTCTTTTGCTTATTGACGATGCCAATGTTGATTCGACTCTCATTAAAATAAGTGTATATTTGGATTATAAACTATAAATTAGCGTTCTGTAAAAGTAGCATGCATTCTCCTATAACTCTATGTCAAAAATAACATTTTCTGATAACAAACAAAAAAGTTATTGAAGTTGAATCATAACAGGATAGTGAAATACAATGAGCAAGACGAATAATACTATCGGAACGAGGAAAATAATTACGCAGAGAAAGAGTTAACAAAGGTGAGAGTTACAACATCGGACACAGTTTCCTTACCTGATGAGAATTGCGGTTTATTGTAAAAGAACAAATTGCCTCGGGGAAAATTTTCGTTGCGGTACACAATATATTGGCATTATCATCAGATCTTGATACACAATTCAAATTTTTAGGTTTACCTGTTTGTATTTTGAATTGAAAAAAAAGTTAACATTAAATACACCAATATTTGTAGTCACGTTTTATTGTCTTACAAACCAGTATCACTCAACAGCATTACATGATAGACAGTCAGACAAGAGTAAGTAAATAGAATATTCCTAAAAAAAGAAAATACCTTAAACAAAGATAGGTTGACAGGTTGATCAGTTTTATTATTTGCTCTTTAGACAATGTCAGGTACACAGTATCTATTTTTAGCTCGTCAAGTACCTCAGGTTTTTCTCACGTGGAAATATGTTAATTAGTGTAACTTGGGCTGCATTTATTGGTTGGCACTGCAATGAGCTGCCTGGGAGACGTGACGTAGCTGGAGCCCGGGAAAAAGTTCTGTTTTTTTAGTCAGTCATTGTATGTAACTTGGAAGTGGAAACATCTACTAATGTCTTGTATTAGAACTCAATTATATTATTGTGTAGATCTATCATTTTATTCAAGTACGTTTAACCATTGTAATTATTTGTGAATAGCTTTTTCAAGTTCTGAATTAAAGTAATTGTTTTAGACGAAGAGAAGTTTCTTCATTGAATATAGTATCATACTTAGATCGATTTAGCGAATGACAACTTCTAGACGATCAACTGGCAACATTTTGAATGATCGTATTATCAACTAGATCTGACTACTTCTATACGATCATCTTATTAAAAAAAGATTTCAAGATCCTCGGCAATCACGATCATCGTTAGTGTGATACAGGTCAAGATAATCTTCAACGTGACATCTATCATTGCATCTTCATAGATCTTGACATCTGACATCCATATTAATTGATGCCAGTGATATCTGGCACCTCCGACCTTCGATAAAGATCATCAAAATGATCATCAAAAAAATCATTAAAAAAAAATTCAAGATCTAAGGGAAAATTTTCAAAATTTCGTCAATTACAAAATTTCGATTTTCTTCAACTTGAGAATAGTTCTACTGTGTTCAAAGGTCAGTTTGGTTATCGATTACTTATCTTATCATAGATATAGATCTACGATCGAGTTTTCACTATAACTCTCGAGATCTAATATTATTATTTTGTATTGGCATTGGCAATAAGACCAATATCATATAACTGGCACGATACATAAGCCCAGTATTATTTAACTGACACAGTAGATAAGCCCAGTATCATTTTACTGGCATTAGTATTATAGATAAGCCCAGTAGCAATTACCTGGCACTATAATCTATCAAGTAGACATTTCTACTATTTGATATTAAGTCAATCGTACACAACGACGACTTTAATACTACAAGTTCTATTAGATCTACAATCTCAAGAGAGAGAAAGTTCATAGCCTTGCACGGCTCAGCAATATTTCATTAACCTGATACGGTTGAATAAATCTACACTTCCTACAACGACTCCAGTAGTAGACATAATCCTACTGTTCAAGATTATTAGCCAGTAACGGCATAACTAACATTGTTACATTCAAAAAGTACTATATTAATATTCAAGTTAATATATAATAAAACACAAGAACTATACAATGGATTCAAGGCCTTGGGATAGAACACAAAGAATGTTGGAATTGCTTGACACAGCGGGGTCATTGGCATTACCGCCACATGAAATACAGCCCTGGGTAAATCGTCAAATACATCAAGAAGAAGAAAAACAAAGACTAGAAAAAGAAAAACAAAGACAAGAATAAGAAAAACGCGAAGAAAAACAAAGACAAGAAGCAGAAAAACGTAGACAATATGAAAGAGCAAAACTCGAATTTGAAAAACAAAAACTACACAAGTTGGAAGAAGAATTGAAAGGTTATCAATCTCAAATAGACGCAATTTATCGCAACATAACAGATCATGATGAAATAATGAGACTATGGAATATTACGGAATATTTTCACCAAGCAAGAGTAATGAGAATTGAATCAGAAGAAGATTTAGACGACGTCTCAAATGATATAGAAGTCAAAAAAAAAATGAAGACACAAAGTCACAAGACATGAAAGATACATGTTACATGAAACAAGAAGAAATAAAAGAAGATATAGATCTAACTATTGTACAAGAAGGTACAGATGAACATAGAATAGATTTAAAATACATTGAACTTGACAGAAAACGGCAAGAAGAACTAAAACGAGAATTATTAGAATTGAAAAATACCGAATTTAAAGCTGAACAAAAGAATGATGCAACATTAACAAGAATATACCAGGAAGCTCCATTAGGATAAATTGAGGCATATTTTGAAGATGGATTTCTCAAGAAGACTTCTTTCCACAAGTGTAATGTAATTAAACAAATATTTGTACCAGAGAAGTACAGAAAACAAATAATTGAAGCAAAGCATGAGTTTCATTACACCAAACATACGAGTGTAACAAGTACTAAGAAGAAAATTGCTAAAGAATATTATTGGCCTAGCATGACTAAAGATGTCAAGAAATATGTTAACAATTGTCCAGATTGTAAAAGAGACAATCTTAAAAAGAAGCAAAGTCAAAAGCAATCTAAATCAATCAAAACAAAGAATGAACCAGACTACAAAGCCAGAACTGATAACAATGAATCTATGCATCAGGACTCAAGCAAATCTACAGGGGCATCACTGCCTACTACATGTCAATCCCTACCTGATACTACATGTCCACCAATACCAAGTACTTTCCCATCCTTAACCACTGATGATAACTTCATACATCAAGACTTGAACAGGACTGCATTTGCATCATTATCTACCAATACTATGGTATGCATTGAAAATTCCTGCTACAACCAAGACAACTCTCATGAACCAGAAACAGATAACAAAGAAACTTTTATTCAATCAACTTTGGCTATACCAGACAAAAAAAAAACTATTCAATCTGACTCTACTACTCATACAAGTATTCCTCATTTGAAAGAATGTGAGTCAACTAAAGAAGCCATTACAACCATGAACTTTGAAAGTCAAAGAATAGTACATGAACACATAAAATCAAGACAGTTTGCTCAAGGAGATAAAGTCAATTTACTGTCACCAGATTTGAGTAACAAGCTGTTCTACAAATGGCAAGGTCCTTTTCACATCACCAGAAAGATTTCCAACCTGCTTTATGAAATCAACATCAACAAGGTTACCAAAGTACTTCATGTTCATATGTTTGAACATTACCTTGAAACAAATAATGAAGACATCAAAGCAGAAGTTGAACATTTTACAAGCTTAGCAACTATCCCAGAAGAAGAAACGTCATCAACACCCATTCCCGAGAAACATGTTTCATTCCCAGCATCAAATCTAATTGACACTCCCAAGGTCATCACTCTGGATGACATAGCACTACAGAAAGTGAAGAACATTAAAGTGTTTACAGACCATGAGGAATTCTTTACTAGTGTTTCTGAAACATTTCCAGTACTGCAATTTGAAAGAAACTCAGACAGCAACAACATTGACAACACCAAGTTTCATCCTCCATCCACTCAAAGAGCTACTTTTCTTCAGAAAGGAACAAATGAACTTCTTCAACATAGCTTTATGGATCGATTGAACTCAGACCTGTTCAGTCATTGCTCTATTGAACATTCTAACGCAAAGCACTCTGCTACCATTGTTCTACAGCGTCAACGTTCATCAACCAGAAAATTGAGTTTTGGTTTCGGACAGTTCTTATTTTCACCAAACTCAAACGCGGTTCAATCAGACATTATCTGTGTGATCAATATGACATGGAGACTACAACTTCATAAACTGTAAGACCTTTTCTTCAAATTTAGAAAACGAACATACACAACCATGACAGCAACTCAGAAGGGTTCCGAACTTCACACTTACATTCTACATATGTACTATAGCATATTTAGTGTCACTTGATCCATTAACATTCATACTCGTCAAGGAAAAACAATATTCAGTTGTACTTAATCAATTTATTAAGTTGTCTACTCATTTTTTCCACAGGTGTTATATATCAAATTATGTTACATTTGTTTCAGCACCAAGCAACCCATTGAGCAAGGTCACTCATCCAAGATATATTTAATCAATTACTTTGTTTATTATATTTCAGCACCTTTGCATATGACATGCATTAATCATCTTAATTTTTATATAATGTGTATTTTGTTTCAGGTATAATATTATTGCATATATTCTATTATAATGGTACAGATACATGACATATAATTGAAATTTGTCATTGCTTCACACAAATTGAGATTTGTATTACATTTAGTGTCATTATTCAGAAGATTGTCATATACTATCACCATTATTTTTTCTATTTCAATTTTTCATATGCAATATATTTTTCTATGTACACATTTTCTAATTAATACTAACCAAATGAGTTATTATGTCATAATTATTTTTCATGTATTAATTTATACGCATTTCTATTACCATACAAATGCTTAAGAAAGCGGGGGGTAATATGTTACTTACACAGTATTTATTTTTAGCTCGTCAAGTACCTCGGGTTTTTTTTTCACGTGGAGTTATGTTAATTTGTGTAACTTGGGCTGCATTTATTGGTTGGTACTGCAATGAGCTGCCTGGGAGACGTGACGTAGCTGGAGCCCGGGAAAAGTTATGTTTTTTTAGTCAGTCATTGTATGGAACTTGGAAGTGGAAACATCTACTAATGTCTTGTATTAGAACTCAATTATATTATTGTGTAGATTTATCATTTTATTCAAGTACGTTTAACCATTGTAATTATTTGTGAATAGCTTTTTCAAGTTCTGAATAAAAGTAATTGTTTTAGACGAAGAGAAGTTTCTTCATTGAATATAGTATCATACTTAGATCGATTTAGCGAATGACAACTTCTAGATGATCAACTGGCAACATTTTGAATGATCGTATTATCAACTAGATCTGACTACTTCTATACGATCATCTTATTAAAAGAAGATTTTAAGATCCTCGGCAATCACGATCATCGTTAGTGTGATACAGGTCAAGAAAATCTTCAACGTGACATCTATCATTGCATCTTCATAGATCTTGACATCTGACATCCATATTAATTGATGATTGTGATAGACAACTAGAGCGCACAACTTTCTTTTTTTATGGCATCGGGTCGCCAGATGGGATTGAAAATTATACACAATGTTGTGTTATGCATTTGCACAAAAATATCTCCGCTTTTTATTTATAAATTTTACATACTAAAATTTTATACGAGATTTTTTTTTATTGTATTTGCAGTTTGCCACTATTATGTAAGATGTAAGTATTGTTTTCATTCTCGATAATCCTTCCTGAATAGCCGTAACTATTTTGCCTTTAACTTTTGTAAGGACTGTTTGACCTTTATTAGACTGGGTTGAAGCTTTCTTGATATCAGAGTTACACTTGATCGTTCGTTTTATAAGATAAGATAAGAAAAGATGTCAAATAAGTTAATCATACTTTGTATCTCCAGAAAAACGTTAAACCGTAGTTTCAGTCATATAGTAGCTGCATGGATATTCTTCTTCTTCTTCTTTAGAAAGCATTATGTCTGCTGAGCTGTGAGCTCTTTTGCAGACTGTGCCAAGGAAAAAAAAGCGTGCTGTTTTAGCTGCATGAATATAAAATTCCCTGCTGCAGGGGTGAACTACTAAATAGAAAATATAATAAACATAATTATAAGTAACCCTACCTATATGTACGTGTATTTATTTTCTATGCATCGATATTGACTTGGCATTAATTTAAAGAATTGTTTTCATCAAAGCTATTAAAGAGCACCTTAACGTTAGGCAGCCGACCGATAGTGTTTACCAAAACACCTTTAAAAACCAAATCATTCAGACATTAAGTGTCCCAAAAAAAATCACGAGACATTTAAAAAATATTCATTTGGCTTTGAAAAATGAAAAACATTGGCAGTTGCACTTTCGATACAAAAGAAATGACTAAGAAATTATTGCTATCCTTGACTTAAAAAGAAATATAACAAAAATGGAGGAACATCTTGAACAGGCTGCTTGATGTCACATTGTTTCTAGAAAAGCAGCTTCATTTCATTACCATATAGACAATGAGTATTTATTTAAAAAAATGTATTGTTTTGTTAATGTAATCAAGTAATGAAAAAATACGTATAAGAATGAAAACCAGCGATGCTAAGAAGACTTAGAATGAGTTTAAAAATATAATTGCTTAGCAAACTTCGTTAGCTTCTATACTTATCAGTTCACGACACTTTGATATCTGGTCTGACACTACACCTGAATTACCACACACTGAATTTGGACTATTAATTCTGATATTTTAAAATGCCCTGAAAAGGATGAGCTTGAATTTTTGATGTATCCAGCTCAGGGGAATGTCAATAAATTTATAGTTTCTTATACTCCATACTTAAAAGTTTTTTTTTAATGGACTTGAAGACCATTAACTCATTTTTTCTCGTCAACATTCTTTTTTACAAAAAAACGTTTATCTTAATCTGAACGTATATAGTATTTATGTGTAAGACGCGAATAGCTCAATTTTTTGTCATTTCTCTATAAATAAAGTTACTAAAGTTAATATGAAACCACAAACCTATGTATACCAAATAATAAAAGTATTTGCGCACTATTTACGGTATATTTCAGGTAGGTTCTTTTAAGTATAGCACACCAAGTATCAGCATTGAGAAAAATGCATGTTCTTTTCTTTGTGCAACGCTATTACCATAATTACCGTATAGATCTTAATTAATCTATGTATTAGCATATTTAGATCTAGATATAAAACTAATGCAATAGATATAGCCTTGTATGAATGCGTTGGTATTATTATAGATGTAGAGCTACATATTATAGAAGACAATATTACTTGGCTTGTCTTGGTTACCTAGAAGGGGGCTCGAGGCTCGACACCCGACTCGAGCAGAGTTGTGTTTACTGAGCGCCTAAAGGCAGCACGAAAAACCAACTCCTAGATTCCTCCTCCACCCCATACCCCCACCCCCCCGCACTGGTCCACAAATAAGATTGGACCAAAGCACTCTGAGCATGCTATAATCATGAAAGTAGCGCTATATAAAAGCTATAATAGTATAATAATAATTTTTTGGAAGTTTATGTTTATTTTAAAACAAGTAGCTTTATATGCTGATTTTTCATTTGAATATAAATATCAGCATCAAAAGTTAATCTTCAATAAGCAAAACACTGGACAGTATTACCATTATAACCTTTCGTTTCTTACCATGCTTGCGAAGTCATGTTAAAGATGCCTTTAAAATTGAAGTACTAACTAATACGACTTTCATATTTAGCAATATGGTCTATTGAATATATAATATAAGAAGGTATAATTAGGCTATGATAAAGTTATTGATAAGTTTGCAATTTTGAGATCCAGAATAGGTTTGTTTTTTTTCAACAGCAGTTTATTAGTTTTTGTAAGCTTTAAAATGTTAAGCTTATAAACCTTTTTTTTTTAGTTTTATACTTTTCAATCTATTTTTTTAAAGTTTGAATTCATTCAGACGTCTTTACAACCATGACAATATGACATACACTATTTTCCGAAAAAACGTCTATAAGGATCTAATATAGACGAAAGTCAATGTTAGACTGTCTATTTTTCATAATTTTATATATTTATACATGTATAAACTTTTGATAAATTGTCAACAACTACTGATGAATTTTCCAAAAAAAAAAAAAAACACTTTCAAAATAAAAGCGACAATTATTTAACATTTATTTAAACAATCAATGACTGTTGGGAATTAGCTAAAGAGAAATTGTTTTTATTTAGAATTAAGAGACGGTGGATGGGGGTGGGGCACAATGAGCTGACCCTATTGACACCACTGCTTCCATGTCCATATGAGAGTACTAGGCTAAACGCTAAAATAAGTCATAAGATAACTTTTTTTTTTTCAAACTTACTATATACTCGAAAACAACACTGTAGAGTCTGTAAAATCTGTGGAAAGTCGTCAAAAGAGAAATAGTCGACTGACCAGCATACATTGCTATGGTTGTTTGTAGATCTCATAACATTATTTGCTGTTAGTAGTACATTGTCATGAACATAATGCATGTTGCATATTATGCTATTTTTTTTATTCAAACCACACACCATGTACTTTATAATACAACCACAGAAAGCAAAATTATTATAAACAGTTATAGAACTTATGTTTATTATTGTAGAAGCATTTGAAATGTGTAATACAGCTGTTGATCCTTCTTCGACATATTGTGGACATAATTGCGCATCTGTGAAATAAAGAAAAATGTTAAATACCATTTTTTTAAAACTTAATTAAAATCAATTTATTACAAGTTTAGTTTAAAGTTTATTATCTACCCTAATTTCAGAGGGAAAATATGTATTATACAGATGATCTTAATACAATATTTGAAATGATTATATCAATTCACTATGTCCATTTATCTTCTAGGTTCGCACTAGTTATTTACACTCAATTTGAGATAAAGTCAAAATTTTGCTAAATTATTTCTTGAATCTGACAAAATAAAAATCAATATAAAAAAAATCCAAGGTTACAAATACACAAACACAAAAACTAGCTCTCGGAGTTGTCAACTCTGGCAGGTAAAATGCAGGTTTAGTTTATTCAGAAAAAAATGTCAGAAACTATGAACAACAAACTAACAACTACTATCTCCTGCATCCAATATTTTTGTTTTCTTTGAGGTTGCGGGAACAGAGTATTTGTGGGCTCTGCACATTGCTAATAACAATGCCCCATTGCTACTGCAGTGACATATTCCGTGTTTGCCCAGAACATTACTCCAGGTTTTTCAGTCAGAGCCTCTCCTGTCATTGAAGTCGCCCTGTATTATGAGTTTGTCTGTCTTTGGCTATTTGTTTATTGCAGAGTTCAGATCCGAGTAGAAATTTTCGTTGATGTTGTCTTGGTTGGACATAGTTGGGACATAGGCACATAGGTCAGGGTAGGTGTAATATCATTAGACGGTCATGTATGCCTTTTGGTAATCCTGCTAACTTGTTGACTAATTTGGATTTCACCGCAAAGGCAACACCAGCTTTTCCTCGCTATTTTTGCCAATTCAGATCAAATTGTAGCCTGCGCCAACTTCTTTTAACTTTCCACGCAAGTCGCGTTTTACTCAGGGCAGCAATATTTACATTGTATCTGGCTAGTTCTCCAACCACGAGAGCCGTACTTTCTTGACGGTTTCATTCAGCAGGGTCAAAGAGAGTCAGACATTTCATGCGCCAAGTGTGAGTTCATGCGTCTTCTTGAGTTGTCTGTTTGATTTGTTTCTCTCCGAATGTCACCGGAGACTACCCAGGGTCATGGAGGACAGGCAATGTATCTTTTCTAGCCCCTTCCTCGTGCTGAAGAGGTAAGCAGTGCATTCATTAAAAGGGCTTCTTGGACGCTCAGACGGTTGCGGAGTTCAAGTGCTGTCTGAGTCACTGGCAAGCGACCACATGGTATGGGCCGGTTTGTAGCTATGGCTGCCAGTGTATCCACACCTGCCACTTAACCACTTGCTTAGCGCCGCAGGGCTTTTTGATTGATGCACATGGGAGATGAGAATGTGGCTTGCACGATGAAAATTTATTAATGTGGGGGAGATTTTCAGCCTGACTCTATCGTTCTTTGCCAGCCATATCCGTTGGCAGAGCTGAGTCCAGACAACTTGAATAGGTTTGGGGTGCAGTGGATGACCCAAGTTCTCTACATGCCCCAGTGTTCAAAAATGTTCCACGGCATTTCCTAGGTGATGAGTGATGACGCTGGTAGTCCCATTTGACTTGAGCGCCATGCAGCCAAACTGTTATAACGGATTAAAGGGTTAGGGTAATGTAAAAGTGAAGTACATGCACAGCTCGCCTACTGATGTTATAAAATGTCATAAAATTTTGTTAACAGCAAACCTCTCATTTAAAGTCTCAATAAATGAAAGAAAAAAAAAAGAAAAATTCCCCTTTAGTTACAAGTTTTACATTTACTGTGCCGTATTGAAGTTCATGTGTATATGAAACACTTCTTATTAATTATTGTTTTACATTAAATTTTGTTAATATTCATTCTGAATAGATGAATTCTCTTTTTAAAAATGTATTTTTTTTTTGTAAATATAGGTAGAGCATGACAGTTGTAATTAAGTAGATAGATAGATAGATGTAGATATAAATAGATAGATAGATAGATAGATAGATAGATAGAAAGATAGATAGATAGATAGATTAATGAGAGATATATCAGACTTTTTATTAGTACTTTTTTTTACTTTGCCTAACTTGTTTAACTAATATAGATACGTGTAAAACATTCTAGGTTCATAGTGTATTAGAATAAATAGTCTTAAGGCCTCGTCTTCGTGATTAAGACGTCATATATTTAATTTATTTATTTTTGTAAAAGAGATCAAAATAACGTAAATAAAAGATGCTGATACTTGTTTATAATAACAATAATAACCGGTATAGTGAAAAATAAATCGACATTTTCTAAGACTATATGATAATTTCAAGAAAATTAGAAATTGATTTGTCCAATCCCTACTTTGCCTAAACAATATACACATATAGAGATGGTACAGAACTACTTGAACTCAATTGCAGCCTACGTAATTTTCTCACATATGTTGCATACAAGGCAGTTGTCCACATGGGTTTATTTAAGTGTTCTCTACATCTTTAGTATATAAGTATATATATGTGGGGGGGGGGGGGAGGGAAATGTCTTTGCTAAATGGTTGAAAAACACCGGTTTAAAAGGTTAAAAGAATTCATTATTGGTTTTAAACAATGATTTTTAAAAATTAACATTGTCTCACTTACCACAACAATATTGAAGTGATGACAAAAAAATCCATATATACACACTTTTATGTGCGAACAAATGCTCCATTGTTCAAATGGTTTAAATAATGACAATCACTCTTTTCTGTAGAACTGATAAAAATAATGGCAATGTCTTCGATTGCTAGGATCAAGGATGATTGCAGTGTTTTAGCCTTAGTCTTTTAAACACACACTTCGAATGAGTCAACTAGTCTATTAGTGTAATCTTAGCTTATAATATGTTGTGACTATCACTAATTTCAGCATTCTCGATTTTACAAAATGACATTTTAGTTTTAACTTAAGCAAGCTTATTCCCTACTAAATACGAATATAGAGGATAGATAGGAGCTATTATAAAGAAGATATCTGATGAATGTTTCTTCTACTTGTCTACAAACAATTGCCCGAAAAATAACAGAACAGCTAAGAAAAAAATGTATGTACTCTCAAGCAAATCTTTTATAATAACTTATAATGGGCTTTCAGTCCCCAATGTAAGTTATTAAATTTGTCTTAACATTATAAGAGTCTTTATAAATACCATTTCTAGAAAACGCTTGTGGAAAAAAAAAGCACTTAACGTCAAGTCGTCGAAGTACCTAGAACGTGACTTTGTCAAGTAATAAAGCTTTACTTTAAGAGCTACTGAAAGATTCACTGAAGACACAATAACAACATGAGTATTATATAAGATAAGATAAGAAGATGAGTATCTGAAGAAAAATTTTTTTTTTAATCCTTTAGCATTAGTAAGATGGACGGAAATTCAGATCTAAACTATGCTTAACCAATCACTCGAAAAGTCAAGTATATGAATCACATATCTTTTAGAACTTGCCTTGATCCTTATAGCCAACCAATGATTAATAGCATTATCTAATTGTGTACTTTATTAGCTTCCCCCGAAAGGGAAACTACGCTATTAGTTTTGTTTGGAATGTCTGTCCGTCCAACCGTCCGTCCATCCCGTTTAGATCTCGTAAACTAGAAAAGATAGTGAAAATCCGATATCAAAATATTTTTAGACATTCAAAGTTTTTATGCAACGGCTACTTTTTTTTATTTTCTGAAAGCAAATAATCTAATTTTTTTAAATCACTTATACAAGCCGTTTTTTTTTTTCATAAAAACAAACAACTTTTACAACTATTCACTATTAATAGTGACAATTACGGGAGGCGCTTAGGAAAAA
Organism: Biomphalaria sudanica; assembly: GCA_036873155.1. Taxonomy (NCBI): domain Eukaryota; kingdom Metazoa; phylum Mollusca; class Gastropoda; family Planorbidae; genus Biomphalaria; species Biomphalaria sudanica. The sequence continues at coordinate 2,847,182 of JAZGLO010000933.1, read as the reverse complement.
AATGTTTATTTATTATATTTTTAACACATTAACGTAAACGGTTTTAGATTTTTTTTTATTTCTATTGCGAAATGAAATAAGTAACTACTACATTTAACACAAAAAAACGTTTACTGTTTTTAAAGAGAAAAAACCTATTTAGTATGTATATAAGTTTGACATAATTTAAAACAACAATTAATAAGTTGTTTTTGATATTATCGCTATACAACTGCTATGCACTTATCTGTAGACAACACAAGATCAGTCTACCTTCTTTCTCCATTCTTCTTTATCATTTGTCTTTGATAGAATTTCATTCTGATGTTCTTTCTGAAAATATTGAAACCTGCCTTTTTACCTGCAAGGGTGGACCATTTGGGGGGCCCATTTTCAGTTTGTGTTTCCATACAAACTGTTTTTGTAACCTTGTTTCTTTGTTAAATTCAAAAATGCATAATGCACAAGAAAGCATTCAAATTCTTATATCAGATTGGCAATTTAAAGTATAAGTTATGAATAAAATGTGGGTATATGTTAATCAGATAATACTGTTTAATGTTCGCATATGGTGCAAGCAAATTATTTTACATTTATTTGACTTCTACACATGGCCCGATTTTAGGGAAGGGCATACTGGACTACAGACCGAAAGGCCATTAGCGCACAACGATGAACTGTTGACCGTCTTTCTCTATTCATCTATGTCATTCTCTTTCAATTATTTACAGGATGGCTGCCTGTTCGTGTGGTATGCGCGCTAACAATAATAATAATATGCATCTGGAAACCATTTTACCAATTGCTTTTGTGTAGAGCCATTCCTTGCTCTTAGCATTCTCATTGTCGTATGCTTTAATCATTTTTTGGGAAGCGTGGACGAGAGGCTAAGTACGCTTAAACCTGGCTTGGCTACCTCATTAAGGGGGTTCGAGGTTCAACACCCAACTCGGGTAGAGTTGTGTTTACTGGGTGGCTAAAGGCAGATCTCTCCCAGATACCCGCAACCCAACTGATCCACAAATGAGATTGTGAGAATGCTAATAGGCATGACAGTAGCACTATTTAGAAGAAATAGAAAAAACAGGTGTAGCTTCTACTCTCTCTCTCTCTCTGTATCAAATAATAATAATAATAAGGCTTGTCTTCGAGTCCCAAGTTAAGTGAGGAATGCAGTATTTCCCGTGGCTGCGCAGCCTACATATTTTGCCACATCCAGGGCAAGCATAACCATTGTCCGCAGGTGGTCGATTTAGATTTTCTTTTCGAAGTCTGCGTTTGCCCTCGGCAGTGGATTTTCTTTTGGTCTCAAATGTGTATCCCGCTGCCTTCGTGAGTGACCTCCAAGTGTCTTGATCTGAGGACGCATGCAACCAAGGTACTCTCTTCTATGTACGCCAAGGAAAGTTGGCGCCTAAGCTGATCTTTGAAGCGTTTCCGTGGGGCGCCTCTGTTACGTCGACCACCTTTTAGCTCAACAAAAAAGACTGCCTTTGGCATACGTTCGTCTCCCATACGGGAGACGTGCCCTACCCAGCGCAACTGTCGGACCATAAAAGTCCCTCTATACTGTCCATACCGGCCGGCGTTCGCAAGGACACCACTATTTGTAGTGCGGTCTTGCCACCGCCTGGTAGACTTTGATTGTTGTTTTCAGGCGGAGCGATTTGTTCCGCCAAACTCTCGCCTGAAGGCGTCCAAAAGCGCTACTGGTCCTGGCCAGACGGTTATCAACTTCCCTTGAAAGTGAGGTGTCATTTCCCACTATACTACCTATATATGTGAAGTGGTCTACTATGTTAATAAAAGGGCTGATCCTTGGAGCTTAGTATTATTGGGTGACTTCTGAAACATGACTTGTGTTTTTCCGAGTTTCACGAGGGACAAAAAGGCCAGATCAGACAATGGTGTCCTTTCTGATTACTTCCTATTAGAAAATGGCGTGAAGCAGGGTTGTCATCTTGCTCCTACTCTCTCTCTCTCTCTCTCTCTCTCTGTATATATATATATATATATATATATAAATATATATATATATATATATATATATATATATATATATATATATATATATATATATATATATATAATATATATATATATATATACATATATATATATATATATATATATATATATATATATATATATATATATATATATATATATATATATATATATATATATATATATATATATATATATATATATATATATATATATATATATATATATATATATATATATATATATATATATATATATATATATATATATATATAAAGTACTCGTTCGTTTCTTACTCAGACTGTGTTAGAGCTACTCATTAACTAAAAAAAAAAGAGGTAAAGTTTTCCTTTCAGACTTTGAAATCTAATCGGCAGCTGATGTGGTAATCTATTTCTGTGACCCAAGGTTAATGAGTGTGTCATGTGGCCAGCACGATGACCAACCGACTTTACTTTTCCCCAACTATTGTCATGTACTCATTAGAGCTGGTATGACACAGAGGCGCCCTAAAGATTACAAATTAAAAATACCAGCTTTAAACTCGGATCCCTCAGTTCGGAAGCCAAGCGCTTTTCCACTCTATTGCTATTGCGCCTTTTATCGTCTACTAAGTAACGTAAAAATGATCAAAAACTCTGTGTTAAGCCATATAATGAGCTTCTCTGCATGCTGTGCCAGTTCTTTTTACGAGGATGTTATTGTTGTTTCGAAGCGAGGTGGCTGAGAGATAAAGCGATTTGCATGCGGTTTGTAATACAGTAAATTTCTTGCATTAAGATATATATATATATATATATATATATATATAAATAGATAGAGGGAGAGAGAGAGATTGCATTGAGAAGTCGAAGAAAAGTTACAGAGTGTTAAACTTTTTGTTTTTGTCCGGAAGGGGGAGGTATTAAGTAAAAATGATACCATAATTAACAGACCCAAAATATGAGTGTTTGTATTATAATCGCTGAAATAAGGACCTTTTTTTAAAAGTAAAAAAAGAAAATAAAGAAAAAAAAAAAAAAGACAAGAAAGAAAGAGCCGGACGTGAAATTTTATAGTAAGAGATACACTAAATCACTGTCTAAAAAAAGTATGTTAGGTTGATCGTTAAAATGCAGCCGTTAATGAAAATAAAGAAAAACATAAAACACTGTGTTACAGCCATATTAAATAATACAAAGCCTAGGGCTATATCAACGAACGTTAGGCGGTTCGTACTGCTGGCATGATACATTAGTCAAGTGGGAGTGTTGTCTCAGTGGTCTAATGGTTCGGCCTTCGGGATATGAATTGGTAACGTAACAACGTTTTGTCGTTGTGCTGGCCACATGGCATACTCGTTAGCCGTCAGCCATAGAAGACCATTACATCGACTTCGGGGAGGGGGGGGGGGGTCGGTCGAGTGGGGGGGGACGATCGCTCCTACCGCTCCTCCCCCTGGATCCGCCAGTGCTTCGGTCATACATCGTAATGTTTAAAAGAAGTACTTTACTTTAACTTTATATTTGTCATATAACTGTTTCATAATGTCGTTTTCGGGAAAACATAAATGCGATCTAAAAATGCCCACATTTGAGCAAGAAAACTATACAACATTAAAATACAGAAAAATTAAAAATATATTATTTAACTTTTTTTCAAAGGTTCATGCAACAAAATAAACAGAAAATAAAATATTACGGCGATATATATAACATTAAAATGACAAATTGCTTTAGGATACTCTTTGTCAATAGAACTTGTGATAACAAATCCATGTAACAGACACTCTTGTTCACCAAAGATAGCTAATAAATATAAATTTATAAACATTTTTCTTGCGTTTATAAATTGCATACTATGACAAATAAAAAAAATATTTATATCAACAGAAAGATTATTTAGATTTACTTATAATTTAAACACAATATAAGATAAAATGATACATTTTACATAGAATTAATAGGAAAAGTCAGTCGTCGTTACTGTTGTCTACTGTTCGAGACTGTAGAGAAGAGATATGTACGACTTGATGCAAGGTAACTAGGGTAGAGTCAACTGGAGTGGACTACAGTCGTTAAACTCTATACAGCGAACTACACTCGACTTGAGTCGAAGTATGATGTATACGGCTCCGATTCGGTAGACTTGAGAACGTCTCGGAACAGCTGAGTAGAGCGGAATATGGCTCGCTGCAAATTGAGAAGAGTTTGAGTGTAACGCAGTACAGTGAACTGTAACTACCAGTTTTTGTGCAGTCTTCTACGTTACTTGTTAGTCGGTGTAAGACGTGTACGTCTCTGATTTGGTAGACTTGAGAACGACTCGGAACAACTGAGTAGAGCGGAATACGGCTCGATTCATCTTGAGAAGAGTTTGAGTGTAACGCAGTACAGTGAACTACCAGATATTGTGCTGTCTTCTACGTTACCTGTTACAGCGACGAATTATTTGAGTTAATAGTCAAAAAAGTTATATGCTGCTGAAAGTTTAGTTGTCAAGTTCTTTGCAGTATTTTTATTTGTGTGTCTACTAGTACATCTAGTCAGAAGCAGAGCAATTCGTAACAATGATTAGAGAAGATTGTATAGTTAATTAACTAATTGTTGTTCTTTATTTTATTGATACTTGTGTTGGCATGTAATTGTACAAAATTTCAGCTTCATCATTGGATGTGGGAGAAATAACGTGTACTAACTTTTTACCAGACAGACAGAGTGAGGTTATAGATTCCGTACATCGTACCAATGTGTCCACTGAGATTTCTGCGCACACCGCCTGAATATCATTCCTCGGAATGCTTAGCACACTACTAGCACTTGCATCACTCTCACGTGCCGCTTACCTTGATGATTTTTTGAGGTAAACGCTGAAACAGTTCCAAGACTGCAGTTGTGGACTCATCACTTGTAGCTGTACGAGGTCGCTCTGATCGACCTTTATGCACATCACACACTGTTACATAAATTTCGAATTCGTCTCGTAGACGTGTAATTGTTAACATTGAAGGTGGTTCTGTACCATACTCATGTCTCCACTGTCTTGGAACTGCAGCAACATTCTCAAACTTCCAGTACCACTTAATTATCTGCTTCCTCTCTTTAAAACTCAAACGCAGGTCCGCCATGTTGCAATTACAGATGCTGAAGGCCACCAGTTTGAACACTACTGACATTAATCACATTTATTCTTCTAACTGGGCATTAAGCTTTCCATGTCCAGAAATTATCATTTTAGAACGGGAAATAAATTGTCTATGACAGTTCAAAGTGTGTATACATTTTTTGACGCACCCTATATATTACTAAATCTATTTTATAATTGTACATACTGTATACTTGCAAGTCACAGAACATCACAAAGCCATAATGTGTTGAATTAACTCTCCATTCTCCGATAGGATGTCTCTTTGTAGTTCCCCAGTCTGAATTAATTAATAGCACAACGACTAAACCGCATTTACTTTTCCTCGACTAATGTCAGGTACCCATTAGCGCTGGTTAAACTTGGACGCACCAAAGGAACTCGAAATTAAAAATGCCAGTCTTCACAAGGATTCAAACCCGGGACCCCGGTTCGTAAACCAAGCATTTTACCGCTCAGCCACCGCGCCTCCAGGGTTGATATTAAATATTGCTCTTTATACTGATCCAATACCTACTGTTTGTTGTGGGTATGTAAGTCTCTAGGTTCTAACAGTAATTAATACCTTCTCTAGCTCTTTATACGTTTCGCATTATCATATTTATTGTGAATGTGGCAAAATATGAAGGTCAGAGCTGGGGCTGCGTAGCCACTGGAAATACTGCATTATTCATTCATCTTTGGACTCGAAAACAAGTCCAATTATTATTATTTATTATTAGAGTTCGATTACACATTGTGTGTGCACCAAGTATCTTTGTGGTATATTGTATCTCTAGTTGTAACAATATGAACAATTTTTGGGGAATAGCCAATAAAGCGAGTACCTGAACAAGTTTTTACAACGTAGGTTCAAAGACAAATATAGCTTTAAAAGACATTTTTTATAAATAAATTTGTACGAGTAAATATTTTAAAATCTTCTATTAAGCTATAAAAGAAGAGAAAAATATGTGTAATGTATTTTCAGGTATTAATTACTTTTTTTATGTTGTAGCCTTTTTCTAATGTTATTTTTGTAACTTTATTTTTTTTGTTTTGCAAATTAAATTGCGGTATAAATGCCTATACCTATTAAAGCAAGTTTTTAATGCAACTTATGTCTCTACCCGGTCGCTTCTTGTCGTTTGAATGAATACCTTAGAATCGTGAAAATTAAAATGTTAAAAATGCATCCGATGCAGTGATTCAACACAAAACCAAGTCATATGATTATAAGCACATTTAATACACTAATACAAGTTAGATAAATTAGCTTTTTATTCGTTCTTCTTATAAATAAATTATATATTTTACTATTGAAGTTTTATTCTTCCTTTCATTTCAAGCATTCGTTCTTGTTCCAAAACAATTTGAGCTCAAAATACACATTTATATTCTAAATAGTTTTAAACAATGACTTTCAGTTGTTAGATAATAGTTTCATAATCATTGACGTCTTCCTTAATTTTAGCAAAACTATAAACATCTTGTGTTGCTGAGACCTGAGTGTTTGTCGGAGAGAAAGTTATAAAAATACAATAACACAGTATTAATACATTTTATATTGAAGCGATTTCAAATGAAATAATAACGTTCTTGTTACAAGGCTAAACAGTAAATTACACATTTCTACATTAATTTGTATAGTCACTTTACTTAAAAACATTAAATCTATAATTTCTACATTATGCATTTCCAGTTTAAATTTCCTGTGTGATTTTGCTATAAAGAAAAAATAGTGACATCAGACTAAGATATATCAACTAAATGTGCTATTAAAGCTACTTAACTAAATATTATACAAAAGTGTATTATACCGATATAATTTTTTTGGGGGGAGGGGCAGGTGAGAGGCTTGAAACTAAGGGTTGAAAATGACATTTTGGTACTAAAATTAAAAGCTCACTTACTAGCCAACATCCTTCTAAACAAATAACCCTAACCATTTTTAGCCTAAAATTACAATATCCAATGTAAATATATGCAATTACTATCACGAGAAGATAGATTAGCACGATATTAATTGTTTCCATTTATATTTACTTTATTTACAAAGGATTTTTAACTACCTCTTTTACAACAATTTTTTTAGAAATGAGATAATAATCAAAGTATTACACAATAAGCATATCGGTGTACAAAACTATTCGTTTTTTTTTTTACCTGATTTCATGTCATGTGCAACGCTTTGCAGCTGAAACTCTGAACATGTTGTTTCTATAATATTTACTGAGGACGTTATTGATGATGTAGACAATTCTTCTTGTATGTGGTAATGACCTGCTTCTTATGTTTTTATTTTTGAAAAAAAATGACATAATTATTAATATTTACAATACATGATAGATATAATTCAACTTTAAGTAACCTTAAAGGTAGGCGTTTCATACTTTGCGATCTATCTGCATGATTATAGATAAGGCTATGTTTCTATGGGAGACAGGTTAACAAGCAAATATGCCAAATTCCTTTCCTATCCATCTTTTATCAGGTACCCATTAGAGTTTGCGGAATCCAAATATGAAATATGTTGTGTTCGCTGGGATTTGAACAGTAGACATTTTGATTCAGAAAACAAGGCAAAAAATTGTAATTGAGAAGTAAAAATAAATACAATGCAATGAACAATGCATTAAAGTCATCAAAGGCTTACGGATTTTTTTTATTAATGAAAATCATTTATGGTTAAAAGAAACTTTCCAGCTGGTGACATAGAGTAACATACGTAAAAAGAACCAGATAGGCAAAAGAAAAACAAGACATGAAAATAAATATTAAATTAGAAAATACTTTATTTGATTGCAACCCATCCCCCCCCCCCCCAAAAAAAAAAATATAAATTGACTGTATTTTTTTTTTACAAATATGTAGCAATAGTTTCAAGACTGCATCTATTTTCAGTTACGTTTATTTATTTATTACTGTTTATTTTTATTTTTTTTTATTCGCAATATAAAAACAATACTATTGTAGAATATAACCCTTTTTTTGTTAAATCTTAAATGAAAAGATCTTGTACCTGTGAATGAGATTCTTGTATACAATTCATCGTTATTTTTTATTGGAACAGTTGTAGCATTTCCAGTCTTCAACAAGGACACACATGCTAAATGAGATACTTTCCAAATGAAAAAAAAAACTAATTTCGTGAGTATGAAATCGTCAATGGGGTTTTAAAAGTTTTACTGGTTATTCTAATAAAACACATTAATTACTTGGAGATTTCCTTGTTACATTTTTCTTCAATATATACACATCTTCATTATTAAAATCTTCTGAAAATAAATAATTAAAAAGATATTACTGCATAATAATGACGTATCGGAAAGGGGGAAATAATCGTGTCTTTTTTTTTTAGATATTGATAAGAAAGAGAATAATCAAGTTGTTTTTTTTTTGTTTTTTTTTTAATAATAGATTTTTGTTTCCTTTGTTCCTTACAATAAGTATTACCTGTAGCGTAAAATAATTCCGAAAATTTTCTGAAATAAAAAGACGATTACCAACTTTAAAATATAATTTGATGATTATAATACTAGTAAGTTAATACATCTTAAACTATGTCGCTGAGAAGTCTGTCCTAGTATAACAGTTAATAGTTTTCAAAGAAATAAGTGTATCTGCACATGAAGCTCCATTCATGCACTTTGATATATATGAATAATTTACACTTACTCCTCTTTAAGTTTTTTAGACATGTATCTTGACCGACAGTCTGTTAGAAATATATTAATTTGTTAGAAAACGTGTTATAATATTTAATAATTAATCATAATAATAATTATTATTATTATAGCTTTTAAATGGCGCTACTTTTACCCGTTATAGCATGCTCAGAGCGCAATGGTCCAATCTCATTTGTGGACCAGTGGGAGGGGGTATCTCGGAGAAAATTTTCCGTGCTGTATGTAGGAAATACAACTCTGCTCGACTCGGTAGGTAGCCAAGACGAGCCAGGTTTAAGCGTACTTAGCCTCTCGACCACGCTTCATCATTAACATTTTAGCGGCCCCCCCGAAAGTGAAAAGACGCCATTAATTTTGTGTGGCCTGTTTGTCCGTCCATCCGTCCCGTTTAGATTTCAGAAACTAGAAAAGAAAAGAAAAATCGGACATCATGATATTTTAGATAATTCAATGTTCTGATGCAACGGCTACTTTTTGCTTTTCTGAAAGCGAAAAATCTAATTTTTTAAATCACTTATGCAAGCAGTTTTTTCATAAAAATGCACCACTTTTACAGCTATTCACTGTTAATAGTAACACAAACTGGAGGTTCTTTAATAGGAGAGACAAGTCATCATCCATATTTTTAACACATTAATTCAAACTGTTTTACATTTTAGTCATTTTTATCATTTTATCATTTTTAATCATTTCTGTCATACTAAATTTACACCCAAAAAAATGTTTTCTATTTTTTTAAGAGAAAAAACTTATTTAGTATGCATATAAGTTGGACAGAATTTAAAACAACAATTAATAAGTAGTTTTTCATATTATCACGTGAACCGCAGCAGTCTCATACACCAGTGTGACACTTCACAAAAGGGAATTTTTTTTTTCTGTGGATATAAATATGAGAGTGACCTATTTCAAAACGATTAGATATTCATTAAAAGACATTAGTTACATCAAACCTTTAATATGATTACATCAATTTAAGATATAAACTAAATATCAAGATAAGGTTTATCTTTAGATAATAATAATGTGGCATAGAAGAAATAATTGATGAAGGCAAGTCGTTGGCGATTTAGATCTGTTTATTTTACACTACAAACCTGCAGCCCTACGAAAACACATGGTGTAGAACCAGGCACAGTAAGGGAGTGTAGACGACGTAGGTCCAGTAACGTACGGACACTACAGTGACAAGAGATACCCGTTGGGTGGACAGTGTCCACTTTCTTTTGCCAATTTAGCGCGGGCACACGACGCCATCTAGGGGAAAAGTCATGTGACGGACGATGCGGCCTGAAGTAGTATCCCACATAACTACAATAATAAGGCTTGACTTCAAGTCGTAAGACTTTTGAAGAATCCTGTATTTCCCGTGGCTACTTAGCCCCAACTGTGACCTGCATATTTTACAACACTCAGCACTATCTGCTTAAGAACAAATGCATGGCCCCATTAAGTACGTCATTACATTTGGTATGGGTTAAGTAACAGTCAGTAGGGTTTAAAAGTCAAATATGTGAATCTTGTATTAATAGTTACAAATAATGTTTTGTTTATTGTTAATGGTAGACAACATCCTGAGACCCAATCGAATTTCCATATATTAGTCGTTTGTTATGCATCGCAATGATGTTACAATTTTTTTAAACACTCTGTGTTGATTTATTAGCTATTGATACGTGGCTTAGCGGTAAAGCGCTTGGCTTCCAAACCGGGGGACACGGGTTCGAATCCATGTGAAAACAGGGATTTTTAAATTTCGGGATCTTTCGGCCCATCCGAGTCGACCCAGGTCTAATGTTGTGAAAAAGTACAGGAGGTTAGTCGTTGAGCTGTTATATATGATCAATCCTTGTCAAATGACGCCGATGTTTTTTTTTTGTTTTTGTTTTTTGTTTTTGCTTTTAATGATTAATATTGGTATATCATGTGTTACTAGCAGGTGCTAAGATAAAACGTTACTTAAAATAATATTGCATTAGCTCATTGTAACATTTTCTTCAACTTGGCTAAAGCTACTTTTACAGAAGCTCTGTGATAAACACCTCTATTTTCGTTCTGTCATTATGTATCCTTTTCCCTAGATATCTCAATTACATCATTATGTCACTATAAACTTATTCCTAGATATCTCAATCACATCATTATGTCACTATATCCTTATCCCTAGATATCTCAATTACATCATTATGTCACTATATCCTTATCCCTAGATATCTCGATTACATCATTATGTCACTATATCCTTATTCCTAGATATCTCGATTACATCTTGAGTACTTTCCGATTCTACGGAATTTTCGTTTACGTCCTGTGAAAATGGTGTCGCTACTTATTGCTTGAAAACTTGCGGTCATTTGATAACCTTTTACAATTGGTTGACTTCCTAAAACAAGAAGCAAGCCACCATTTCAAAAGCAGGTTATTATTAAAAATAAAGCAGTGTTCATATCCATTGTAGCTTGCACTGACATAGTACAAAGTATGGGTTAACGCTTTTGATATATAGCATAATGTAATGATTTGGACATATTGATGTACCTTCAAACAAAATCATTTGTGCCTTGACTAATTTATAAATCAGGTGTGCATAAACCTATTAAGATATATAGCCACTGACATTTTAGTAAATGGTCTGCTATTTCAAAATTAGATTTTTTTTTATTTTTTGTTTTGTTTTGTTTGATTTGAATTTGTCTTTCAGTCCGGTCCAAAACCCTTGCATCCACTAGAGATGCCACTGAATCTTTTGGATTAGAATCTACCGACTTTTTTTTTCAGTTCTTAGCGGTGTCCACTTTACCAGTTATGTAGTAGCTCTGCAGTAGTACAGACATTTCATTCTTAAATTGTTAGTTGATTTTTACTGTTCTTTAACAATTCCAAGTTGTTGAAAGAACAAATAACGTTTAAAAATATATCTTGTCAATTTAAAACAAAGATGTACTTTATAATCTTCAACTAAGTTGATGTACTGAGTTCTATGTTCAAGAAATCCATGCAATAAAAAAAAAATTATAATAACTATAATATTTTATTATCATCACTTTAAGAAAAACAAACAATGACTTACTTCCAAAGCGTGATACCAAAACGGTGGTAAAAAATATGGAGATAATGGCACTAACTGTTATAACTATTGACACATAGGTTCCTATTGAAATAAAAAAAAAATATGATGTTAATTTGGAATATTAATTAGTTAAGCATGCTTATTTTTTTGTTTACCTTAGTAATGACACAATATATAGGTCATAGTTGAGCCAGCGTAGCCATGTAGAGTACTTTTCTCATATATTTCAACTAAAAAAGGGCAATTATTATTAGTTGTTTTTTTTAATACCCTTGTTTTATTTATAGAAAAAAAAAACATCAAGAATTGTTGTCAAAAAATGAACACATATTTGAAGTCATTTAAAAGATAGTATGACATTTTTTTTAAAGACTTTAATTCATCTCTATTATTTAAAATAAAAATATATGACTTTAATCGAAAGTTAAAAAAACAACAACAAACAAACTTGCCTAATGTGAAACTGTCAGTGCTAATTGCTGCAGTGTGTATGCTTATCGATGTTGTGATTGTTGAGACTTGTTGAGAGCTTTCTATTTTTTTAAATGAATAAGACAATCGAAACCATTTATGTAAGAATAAGTTGTGTGAAGTTTCACTGTTGTAGGTGATATGATGTTTCTGTTTATGTATATAAGGTAATTATTAAAAGTGGAATATTTTAACAAGGAAATAAATACAGAAGCTTCAATTTAGTTTAATGAATAAACAATTATCAAATAATTATTAATGATAAGTTATTAAATAAAAGTTAACGCAGCTAGGTTATATAACAGAATGCTTATCATACAAAATAAAATCGTATTTATTTTTTTTTATGACAAGTAACTTTGTAGGCTACTATAGACATTATAAAGGAGAAAGCAATTACTAGAGGATATTTGGTTGTTTAGTCGCTACCATGCAAACTTATTTAATGGGGTGGTTTAGTAAGGTTGTTATTGCCGAAATGATTATGGATATAAGCGGCCCCCTACCTATGTAATAATTCCTGTTGCATGAGCCTTAACCAATACGGGGGGTGCTGGGAATCCAATAGCGAAAAGAAAACTAAATTAAAACCTTTTCTGCCTTACGGCTATATCCAAACACTGGAAAGGCTTCAGGAGTCAACCCTGAGAAAATCAGAACACCGTTGAAACTTAGGAAGCCTTTATGTCCCCGGCAACGTTCACGAACCTAGCTAATGCTCATGCTTTCATTTGATTTCTTGTTCTCGTATGAACTGATGTGTTAGATTCAACTCTTAGACATATTATTTTAGACCATCTTCCCGTATGAGCTTGACATTCAATATTTGTTTGAAAACAACGAGGAAAAAAAATAGAAAGACGATCGATCTCGAGTGTTGTGATATCCGCTGATTGATCTTTACTACTGTACGATGTGTAGGCGGTTCAATACAATTGTTTTTGATATCCCTAAATGTTCATCGCATCTGATGTTCATTAACCTACTGACGTAACAATGAGTGATGCAAGTGATACGGTTGACAGTGCTAAGGCAGTATGCTATTGTTTTTCTAAATGTGTAATGGTTTTATTGAAATATAAGCGACACTTTGTGGGAGTTATATAATCGGGCTGATTTTTAACCACATTGACTTTCCGCTGGACTTTGTATCATCTATTTCGGAACTCTATATTTAATTTACAACTTAATAGAGACAAGCATATGGCCATATACCCTTTAGATATACGGATTAAAGAACAACATTATGAGACTAGTAATGATGAGAATCAATTTACAATTAAAACTAATAAAAACAGTTTCAGCTAAGCGTATAAGACTCACTGTTTGTTGCTTTAAGAGTGACGTTATAGACTTTCGTATAATTAATATTTAACGTCTCACTGCTTGCTATGCAAAGAAAAGCTGTGAAACAAAAATTTAAAACTTAAAAAAAAAACTTATTTTATCACACAGTAACACTACTGTTATCTGAATTATAACAGCAAGAAACATTAAAATGATGTTATTAATAATAATATATATAAATTATATCACATCTTTAAAACTAACATTGAAACTTATTCCAAAAAAAATATATATTTTTTTCTTGAATGATATAATGCGCAACTTTTCAATACAAATAAAGAAAAGAATTTGGTCTTATAAAGTTCTTATAGAGGGGCAATCAGATGGTTGAGAGCAACTTTTCTGTAAACTTAATCAAATAACTTACATAAGTTTGAGGGTGCGATCAAGTCTACAGTAAAAAAAAATTAGCTAAAATTTTACCTTTAATTCTGTTGTTTAAACATTTTAATAAGACATTATTTTATTAAAAAACTTCCTCAAATTTTAGGTATTCTTCAAGTCCTGACCCAAAAAAAAATTTAACTCAAAAGCTATGAAGCACTAGAAACGTTGTGTTACCTGCGTCGTACTCGGCTGCTACAAATGTCAAGAGAGATGCATTAGAGAGCAAAGCGCCACCACTAGTACTGGTATTGAACCAACTAAAAGTGAAGCTTTTCGACCCTAAGCCTTTCATTGCACATAAACAGTTGATAAGGACGTCTTTTTCAATGCTTTCAGTACAATTTAAAAACAAGATAGATGGACTTTCTGAATTTTTTTTTTGGAAAGGTAAAAATAAGTTAAAGTAAAATATTAAAGTAATGGATTTAAAATCTACATTTACATATTAGATGACTAGATAGATAGATAGATAGATAGATAGATAGATAGATACATACATACATACATACATATATACATACATACATAAATACATACATACTAACATACATACATACATACATACAAACATATATAGATTGATTTATTCATTGATTCAATGATTCATTCATTCATTTACTCATGAATTAGTTCATTCATTCATTTACTCATGAATTAGTTCATTCATTTACTCATGAATTAGTTCATTCATTCATTTACTCGTGAATTAGTTCATTCATTCATTTACTCGTGAATTAGTTCATTCATTCATTTACTCGTGAATTAGTTCATTCATTAATTCTGGCAGGGGCTGGTATGGCGACAGTGAATGTGTAATTTCTTTCTTGATATACTGGTATGAAAGAGTTATATCCCTTTGTTTATTTTCCTCCGGTATGAATGTGAACAGTAGACACGTAATGTTTACGAATGTAAGTTTTCCTTGTAAGGTAGAGTGAAATTGGTAGTCGGTTGTTTTTTCCTGGACTGGTGTTTGTGTTAGTTGTTATAGTTGAAGAGGACGGATTTTTGTTGGCTAATACTGTATGGTTTTTATAAAAATAATAAACCTGTCATTTCATGAGAGATAAAGTTTTTCTGGATTATTTTAGAAATAACTGTTATCAATAAGTGCTTACTATAGATCTGCAGTAGTAATTCGTAAGTAACCCATAATGAGCAAAAAAAAAAAAAAGAACATGACATATGCATTCATAATAAGTAAAACTTATGGATACCAAAGATAATGCAAAACTTGTACAACTATTGTTTAAGATTAGTGGTCTGACTTGTTTGTGTTCTAATCGTATTTTGGGTAGGAACACTGTACGCTGTATCTGTATGTCTAGTAAAACGTTGGAACACTTAATTAATTTCTCCGACACACATTTTCGAATCACAATGAAACTTTGCACAATTATTTATTGGCGTAGACCAGTAATGCCAGCGACATTTTGTTATCCAGCCCACCAAAGCGCTGACACTGAGACTTGAAAACTAGCAACTTTAAAGCAAAAACCACCAAAAAAAATATAGAGAAAAAAATTTATTTCTTTAGGATATGAATCTTTTAATCAAAATCTTTCTTCTCTGGATTGCATTCATTATGCAGTAGAATAATAATAATGTTAATTTTCTTGCCTTAAGAAAAGTAAATGTTTTTATTTCTAATGACATTAATACTGGGTCATTGATATTTCTTGTAAACATCCACCTGACAATAATAATTACCAAAATGAGACGAGAAAATCTATCAATTTTAACTTGCAAAGGTAGCGTAGCAAGGTACCCATCAGCCAGGGCTCAAGAATATGACTTTTGGCGCCCCTCACGAGGTTAAGTGTGACCAAATCCGATTTACTTATTCAGTATGTTTTGTTTATTTAATTTATTTCTACATTTTTCAGCAGACAGATGATTTGATAATGAAAAATACACGGTGGATGCTTAGTAAAGTTATCTTAAAGTTTGATAAATTTCAGCTTTTAAAATATTTTTTTCCCTATGGTCCCATATTGGTAATTTGCCTGGGCCCATTGAGCTCTTTCACGCAATGGTTGCTACGTCTTTGTTTCCGTATGTGTTTTTTTACGCGGCCTGCGACATGAACGTCTAATATTTTTTTGGACCAAGGAAGAATTTAGTTGGACATCATTGGCGTAAACAATGCATACAAACTTTAAAAAAATATAGTCAAAATTTACTGTGTAGGATTTAGTTGGTACCAACAAGTGAAATTATTCTTCAGTAGTCATAAATATGGTTCAAAAGTGGTTGTTTTTTTTGTCCCCTTTAATAACTGTAGACGTTATTTTCCTCCTCGTCCATTCTCGGATCAACTTGAAACTTTTTGCAATTATTCATTAACTAGCATCACATTAATAAATTTTAAAATAACTAATAACTCAAATAATTATTGATATTATTTGTTTAGTTTCATATTAAATCGGGAAAATGCTTCTACATTATTAAAAACATACTTGTAAATGTGAAGTTTTTTCCCTTAGATATGTTTTCTTTTTTTTTTAATGATTTTATATTTTGCTTGTTTTATCTTATTTTATAATTAATTCGTAGATAACAAATATAAAATCCCATTCTCTATTTGTGTTTCTTATTGAAATGCAAAGTTATCATAGATGTTCACTTTACTAAAATTCCATATTTTTGTTATACAATATGTGACACAATGAAATAACTTATTGCTTCATTTAACACCTTTACTGAACTTACCAAATTTAATGTTCAGAGTTTTGTTCAATCCATATTTTAAATCTTTTAGAGTTCCAGTTATGTTGGGAAACATGGACACATGTACTGTATAGTTGCCAACAGTTGGCAATGTAATATTACGCTGAATGTCACAGGAAGCATTGTAGTAAAATAAATCATCTGAGAAATTTCCTGCCTGATATTTTAAGTTGGACGCATGCGTAATCGTAGTATCTACCTAAGTTAAAATAAAAAAAAAAGAAAACTATAAAACTGCAAAACATAGTTTAGTTTATTGTGTATTTCATCTGTGTAAATAGTCTCTTATCTAAAACTTTTAGTGATTTATTTGGTCTCCATTCAACTGACGCTGATAATAACAACAACAATACAACTTACAACTAGTATATTACACCAAACAAAATATTGTATTTATAAAAAAACAAAAATGTATATTCACATCAGATTGTTTCTATTTATTGATGTGATTGCCAGGGGAACAAAAGAGTGGTTGTGTCTGTTTATCTTTGCTATCGGTGTCTTGTATCTCTTTTGTGATGGTAAAATCAATAAATCCCAACCAAAAGGGTTCAGAACGTCTATTTAGCAGAATGATCTTAGTCCATTTTAACATCGCGTAACCCCTCATCCCCAAAATTTGAAATTTTCTGTTTTTTAGTATTTTTTTGTATTTTTTTATGTCGTATTTAATGTGTGTGTGTGTGTCCCCAGTGTATTTTACTTTACTTTATTTATCTCAGTGTAGGGTAAAATAAGAATACTAGCGATTTGAACGCGGTTGGAGGTTAATGCATGTCCTAATCCACGTTTCTTATATACCTATAGCACTTTCATTTTTGTTACATGTTACCTACACATTTTTAAACACTGTTTAATATTTACAATTATTTTTACAATTATTTTACTTTCAAGTGTTTTGTATAGAACATTAAACATATATAATTTCCATCAGGTCTTGTGGAATGCATGCTTAGTTCATATAGATCAAAATCTGATAAATATTTGCATGAAAAAAATATAACTATAGAACTGAGATGAACCCCTATTGAAAAATCAGAGTAGGAAAGACTCAACCCTCACGTAATGCTCTGGCAAGAAACTGGGCCGTTCGGATAAATTTCTCAAAGCTACCATACAAGTCGAGTGACTGCTTAGACACGTCCCCCCTCTTGGAGCTGGGGCCAGTCGTACAAGAGGACTCTAACTACTTCTCATGAATGAGTGCTCGGATTTCTGGCGTTTCCTGTAATAACGTGCTTGGTGCTTCGAGGTGTGTGGCTGCCAAAGTACCCTCTTGCGAGGGCGTCTGCCGTTTCTTTGACCCTCATGACGCAATGTGAGGACGCCCACTGCATAAAAATGACAGCTCCAATGGCTCGGCGGATGGTATCTGCAGCTCCGACTGCCTCTTCTATTACTGGCGACCCTCCCCCGCCGCCACCCATAGCTAGGAGACTGGAGCAAGAGTCTGTGTCTAGCGCCACAGTATTGGCACCAGTTTCATTTTAGGTTTTGAGTTATCCCTGTTAATTCAGCGTCCATGGAGCATGCAGTGAAGCTGATCTGGTTCTGTCCGGTCTTGGTAGACTATAAAGGCTCCATACCCAGATCTATCGGGGTCCCTCAATACCGACCCAAAGCAGAAAATGGCATCTGATGGGTAGGGTATAATGTATCTGTTGCCATTTTTGGAGTATGGCAGGTCTTATCGCCTCTTGGTGGCTCCCTCCTTCCCTATAAGGGACAGACTAATTTTTGGGGCTGGCAATCTCCTCCAGGGATGGCAAGTACTTATCCTTTTAATGGGAATTCTATCAGTGGATAGCCCAGCTGTTTTAGACAAATTGGCCGCAAAATGTGGGAACGAACGCATTTTAATACGGTTCCTCTCTCTTTCTCCACTGGTTTACTAATATTGTGGTGGGTAGCTTAGAGTCGCCCCTTTTTTAACGCTCAGAAGTCGCCATTAGCGCCCTCTCCCTCCTTAAATTTAATGCGGCCACGTTAGTAAAGATTTCAGCAACGTTTGTAGGGCCACAGATGAACATTAGTGCCTTTGTCTGCGTTTTGGTCGGTTTTCTTCCTGGTTATGGCGTGAAGCTGTGAGTCTCGGAGTCTCAAGATTTGAAGCAAGAAGAGTGGCTAGGATGAAAGAGCGCCGAACAAACAAAAAGATGAGAGAAGATGCAGGCCTATCTGCAACTGACCAAATCTACCCATGCCACTTATGCTGTCGCTTTTTAAAGTGAGGATTGGACTTTCCAGTCATCTACAGTCCATAGGAAATGAGAAATGTGCTCATCTTCGATCACGAAGGAGGAGATATAAATTCAGTAAAAATTGTCACGATATTTTGGAGAGCACTTTCACCTCTCAAATTACAAGACACATACGAGATAAGTGATACTTGTATGCCTCTATTGAAGCACATATTTTTCTTGATTGTAATACTTTCTAGCTCAATGCTATAACATAAGTAATCCAGCGCTGAAAAAAATTCAGATGAAATATAATTCAATGGCATATTTTACACTCCTTATATAGTGTCATAGGAAGCATTTTTTTCTGGATTGTTTACATCGGTGTTAGTCTTTTTGCGATACGTCTATTAAAGTTACTTTTTCTTGAAACCAGAATCCAGGAACCTGGACAGCTGACCTCAAAAACAAAACTAACAATTTTCCTAGACATTTAACAGTTGATGCATATCGCAAAGGAAAAAAAATGGCCACAAGAAGAAAACTCTAGTTTGACCGTTTTAATTTTTTAAATAAAAAAATAAATAAATGTAACTTTGGTAAAAGACTTATATGCCAACATGGCGTAGTCAGCCTTATTGCAATAATTATGTCATAACTGAGTAAATTTAAATTTGTTACAGTAACAGACATTCACGTTTCTACGTAAATCTAATATAGACTACATTTACATTTTAGTTGCACAACTATTCTTAAACTAAATATAAGAGTTCTAAATCAGAACTTTAGGTTTAGAATTAGATCGAGATGTTCATAAAATGAATATACCAATAATTAACAGCATAAGTATACATTCTTTGCTGGCCGAAAAGAAAGTAATAACTGACTGTGTCACTGGTTCGATTCTCAAAATGCTCCAAACATAACGAGAGGCATTAACCGGTTGAAAAGTTCAATACCCGAAGCAAGCAGAATTGATTTTCCTCAGCATTAAAAGGCAGGGAAACCTTTTACCAGATACCCCTTTCTCCCACTGGTGCAGAAAAAGAGAAGTAACCATAACGCACTGTACATGTGAGCATAAAAAAACGCAATATAAATGCAATTCTAAATAAAATCTGATATGACAAACAATTTTTTTCTCTGAACCCTGCACAATATTGAACGATTACAAGGACAATTCTCAACCGCCTGGCCATTCTATGTTTGCTGTCAGGATTTACACTGATATAACTGTTTAAATCTTGACACAATTAATTGAGCTGCTCGACTGACAGGATGAAATAACGATGAACAATTAATGCACTACCATTAACTTACTATTTGTCGCTACTTTTTTCTTTTAAAGTCTTCTTATAAAATAATTTCTAGAAACAACAAGTCGTCCCCTTTGCTTTGAAAAATATTTGGATTATTTTTTGTTTCTTTCAGTGTATCTGTTTACATAACAACTGGTCAAAAGATCAACTTGAAACTTCGTTTGAAATCTATAACTTTTTATTTTACTTTTTTGATATAAATTTTCTGAATGTGCAGTCAGATGTGACATTACTATAGCATAATCAACTGGCTCTGACTGTGTACAAAACTAAAACAAACCCAGCTTGATGCTCATGTCCAACAATTTTTTTTTTGGCTTATACATTTGTGACTAAAAACAAACAAAAATCAAACAATAAGCTGTCTAAACGATGGTTTTGATTTAAAAAGAAGTTTGTGTTTTACCTATTAGAACATTACATTAGAATTATTTTATAAGCATTTTCATATACCTAAATAATTAATCTAAACTACATAAGATGTCAACAATACCTGTGAAGAATTGCGGCTTATAGTAAAATGACAAAATGCCTCTGGAAATATCCTTGTTGCAGTACATGAAACGTGAATTTTTTCTTCAGATCTTGATTCACAGGTCAAATTTTCAGCTTTACCTGTTTTTTTTTTATATCGGGACGTCATATATATATATATATATATATATATATATATATATATATATATATATATATATATATATAAATATATATATATATATGTATGTGTGTGTGTGTGTGTGTGTGTGTGTGTGTGTAAGTGTGTCTGTGTGTGTATTTATAGATAGATGAATAGACACTAGCAGATCCAGAACTTTGGAGAGGAGGGGCTGAAAACTTTTCTGAAAGTGTTCAGCATTGACTCAGCCCCCCCCCCCCCCCCCAGGAGACAGAGGCACTTGAAAGAGCATCATGTGAAAACTGGCGCACATGTTGCTGAGGAAAAGAGAATAGTGCTGGCAGAAGAAAAACGCCAGAGAAGAAAAGCAAGGCCAATGACACTAGCTCCATTGGAATAACCTGCCCAGTGTGCAGCCGAACATTCCAGGCTCACATAGGTCTCACAAGTCACATAAGGAGGCATAAAACCACAGTGCAAAGCCCTCAGCTCCCCGGATGACAAAAGTGGGCATCATGGAACCTCGATGGACGAACTAATGTTTTACTTGATTTGTTAGCATATTCATCAATATGGGGTACGATGATTCTATTTTTATATAGCTTTGTTAATTTTTAGTAGAATCCTAGTTTTAAGTTAGGATGAATTCTACGTTTATCAGTTTTGAGTTCATTGGTCTGTTAGTTAAAGTAGAGTTATGTCCCTTGAAAGATTCGTATTGTTAGGAGGCCTGCGTTTAGGAGTCTCATCGCTTAAGTATTTTACAAGGCAGTTCCATTGTTGTTTATATTTAATAGATTTTTCATAATGACGTAAAGACTCGTGTTCAGGAAAGTAGATAATCATCAGAACCCTTTGAAGTATCAAATGGGCTAAAACAAGACTGTGACCTGGCACCCACACAGTTTTCGTTTTTTGTTCTCTGCTCTGCTGCCAGATACATTGACGAATAGAGAGAATAATGCGATAAATATAACGTATAAATTTGTTTCAACCCGAGACGGCTCAAAGCAAAATCAAAACCAAAATCAGCTGTAATCATGGGCATGCCATTTGCTGACTACTGTGCTCTAAATGCCTGCTCTGAACATGATCTGAAGAGCATCGTCAGGGACTTCTCAAGAGCATGCTCAGACTTTGGCCATACCATAAACACAAAAGACTGAAGTCTTATATTTGCCTGCTCCTGGTAAAGCCTACTCGGATCCAAGCATCAAGATAAATGGACATGATATAAAGGCAGTGGACAGATTCATCTACATTTGCAGCACACTCTCCACAAACGGAAAGATCTATAATGAAATCGACCTGCGTATCGCCAAGGCCAGGCATCCAATGGCAGACTGTATAAAATTGTTTGGAATAGACGAGGGATCTGTCGAGCTGCCATCCTTTTCTACGTTGCTCTACCTCAGAAATGTGGACAGTAAATAGCAGGCCTTGTCTGCAGAATGGAATACCGCCGCATCACTTAACATCTCCTGTATGGCCAATTAAGGGAAGGAAATATACAAATCCTGTCAAATTAAGAGCTTTATTTCTTAATAAATATTTAATCTGATAAGTAACTTACTAAATATTTGAAAACAACATTTATAAATCGTCTTCATTATATAAGAGATTTCCCAACATTCTTCGTTATCATTGTTTGTAGATTTCATCGTGTTGTTAGCAGTCACTATTAGATTGTAACTTACATTGTCCATATTGCATGCTATGGTAGATAATAGATCACATACCCAAAGCCCTATATAACAAATACATACTTCAGTATGATTTTTAAATACAATAATATTATTTCTGTTGGTAATTGTTGAAATATTTGTTGGCATTGTAATTACAACTGTTGATCCTTCTTCGACTGAGTCGCAAAATGTCATATCTGTAAAAGTAAAAAACAGTTTAATAAATATTTAAATAGTTTTGCATAAATATTTTACCACACATTTTTAAAATAATTTTATCTACGGGGTTTTACAATATTTCAATACACCATTCGCATGTGCAAAACGCCTGTAATAGCTATACGCTGAAATATTACATCTAGTTATTTCCTTATTCCCATCTCTTTCTATTTTCATTTTCCCCACATATAAATACGTAGTCACCACATTAAAACTGAGGCCATAGTGTAGATATATACAGTAGATATCCTATTTTGATATTATGCGTGTAGCTCATAACTCATGGTTTTATAAAGGTGAACACTTTTACCCTTAATATGAACCCAATGTCACCCAACAACCATCTAAATAACGTTGTGACATACATCATATGGATAAACCCATCTGTTCGAGTATCTGGACATTTATTTACATCCGAGAATAAGCAATTAATGTATTCAATAAAGCAACACGATCAGTTTTCTTTTATGGACAATATGGCCCGCGTTTCATCTACATAGTCGCCCATTTAATTATCTGTTTTAGGCGCAACACATAATAACCTTAGATAAGCTTTAATGTCACCTCGGACTTAAAAAGTGCCTTGTCTGTGGAGATCTTCAGCAACACTAGTACATTTCTTATTGAAAAGATTATACTTAAATAATAAGCTTGATCCTCCGGCAAAACCCGTTAATTTGATTTAATGCATTATATTGTTTATTTTCCTATTCCATAAACAGTACAAATCTTAACAACCCATCTATTTAAAACACAAAAAAGATAAAAAAAATACTTATACACATAAAAAAAAGGTTTTAAGAAGTGAAAATGCATCAATTATTTTTGAATCAGTCATGTAATACAATTTTAATTACATGTAGAATAACAACAAAATCTGTGCGATTAGAAATATTTTTACTAAATGTGTTTGTTAAGTTTTAACGTTTCTCAATACGCTAGGATCCTATGACTTATCTGGACCAGTTGGAAAAATTGGGGAGGGGGGATATTACCGTAATTGTTTTTTAAAATCCTTTCCATATATGTTATACATATTATACACACACCGAGCTATAGTTTCAACTAGCCGTCCATGAGTTTACTGAGACTGCTGCCTCATCCGGTCTGTTCATCAACCAAAAAGAAAACCGGAAGTTCACAAACGGAACCCTACTCCACTAATCAATGTGAAGGATGTTGAGAGCTTTAATTATCTGGGCAGCATAGTGTCCAACGTTGCGTTACTTTCCATAGCAATAGACAACCGCCTGCTCGCGTCAAACTGAAAGTTTAGGGGAATAGGTCTCTTCAACTAGCAAGAGAAATTAATGATTATAAAGTGGTGGTTCTCACCACTCATTTGTATGCTGTAAGTAGAGAAAGCTCTTTTGAAGGCATCTAATGCTCCTCAAACACTTCCAAAGGTGTCTTGCTCATGATGGGCTTTTGATAGCATTATTACATTACGTATGATCTTATTCTGTTGGAGGAATTTATGGACATTATAGATGCACTAATTGCCATTTAACAAATTGGCTAGGTTGGACACTTATGACGTGGTATGACTGTATTCCAAAGTTGATCTTCTTTGGTGATTTAAAGGAGGACTGCGCAACAGAGGTGCACCAGTCCATCCTACCCCCGTAAACTCTATACAGATCAACTCAATCGCGATTTTGCCTTCACTAGCAAAGAGAAAATTAGCTGACTGCAGATGGCCTCTGAAAGAGACAGTTGAAGAGCTCTAGCAAATGCCCTCAGGCACAAATTTGAGAACCAAAGGTAAGCCTCTAATGAAGACAAGCACAGAAGACGAAAAGAAAAACAGACCGCCTTAGGACAACGGTTTTGTCTGCACCTAATTTTGAAAAATATGCAGGGGCAATTAGGATTAAAATATTAATTGAAACGCTAAACACATTCTTAATCTTAAAAATCGAATCCTTTGCTATATCCTACCAGATCCAGCAGCAACTAAGTTTACCTTCTAGACAACTTAAGACATGCTGGAATAAATGTGTTTTTCTTCTATACATAAACTCATTTTTCTATTATTTTATGTAATGATACCTGTGTGCAAGTGTATATGTGTATAGGAAACAAAGAAATATTCTTTAGTCTTTCTTATATTAGTTTTTTCGATTATTTAAAAACAGTTCATATTTTTTGGTAGTAAAATTTTTAAAAAATGTTTTTTCTTATAAAATCTAAATAATTATTTTTTTTTAAATTTTAACTTACCACATGGATAAGGAATTGATAAAAACCAAATCCAAATAAGGATAATGAATTTCAATGAAAAATTCATCATCACTGTCATATAAGCACAAAATCATAACTATTCACTATGCCAATTAGAGCCAACCATTATCAGTAAACACTAAAACTAAAACATGAATATTAGTGACACATGTAATGGACCTTGTTGAGCACCATCATCTGTTAATATACGAAATAAAAAAGACAACCAACAATTTAAAATTGTTACAAATACATCTAAGAATTTCAAGAGAAAATACTAACAAGAGACACTCTTGATAAGATTTTATATGTCCTTATGGTATTATACACATCTTAGAAGAAGAGGCAGACAGAAAAAGCGATTGAAAGAACATATAAGAGGGGACCCCTCAACTCAAGAAAACATTAAGAAACTGGAACAAACACAAAATAGAGCAGTGAGACTCATAACAAACGAATATTCACACTTAACCAATGTAACACCTTTAGTAAAATCACTAAATTTAGAAAGCCTTCAGGACAGAAGACTCAAAAGTAAAGTAGCAACTATACATAAAACCCTGAACCATAATCTTCAAATACAGAAACAAAATTTAATAAAATACTCTGAAAGACACAAAGATAAAGGCACATTCCTCGACACATAAGCTAGGACAAATTTGTACAAATACTCCTTCTTCCCTAGTGCTATTAGAGCATGGAATGGGTTGCCTGAGCTAGCCAGGAAAACCAGTGTTTTGGCAGAATTTAAGTCATTGGTTAATATGCATGACTAAATGTATGACTCGTAGAACGTAATCATCTTCTTTTTTGAAGTAACGTCTGTATTATATAAGATAAGATAAGATAAGAATAATTGTGCGAAGTTTTGATTTTATCCGAGAATGGGTGAGGAAGAAATAACGTGTCACAATTTGTACCAGAGACAAACTGACGGAATAGGAGCTGTTCCAAATAAGAGAAAAAGTACATTTTCGCTACACTTACCGTAGCGTTACATTACCAAGAGAAAACTAGAAGGGATACTTTTTGGCAGACTGACCGATCCCAGAGTAGAAAATGTGCTATCTGAAAGACAGTGTGGTCTTCTGTCTTGGAAAAGTAAATCGTACATGATTTCCTATTGTATCAAATGCAGTAAAAATACAGAGAGCAGAACCACGACCTGTATTTTCCCTTCATCAGTCTCACCAAAGCATTTGACAGAGTGAGTCTTGATGGTTAATGTTCCAGAAATACGCCAATAAAATATACTCATCACCAGAAAGATATTAGTGAACAGAAGAAAAATATTACATGAGAGAAAACCTAGTCAACGAATTTCCATAAGGATCAATAAAGCAGTTTTAGTCTATGTCTGCAAAGTGTAGGTTCACAAACAATGATGAGGGTAGATGCGTAAATAGTTTGTTAAATCGTCCTAGATGAAACGGTTGTTTTTAAGTTATATCTTATTCAAATAATAATACTCTACTTTTACTTACAAGCTAAATAAACGTAGAACATTTGAACCTATAATACACCACCATAAACCTACATGAAATAACCCTACACCACAATACAGACATTTAGAATGTGTCAGGGTGAAAAAGTAATTAGTCAAATAGGTTGTGTTTTTTAAACTTCTAGATTATAATTAGCTCATGGACGCCATCTCTTTAGGATCTCTGAGAGCACTTGAAAAAGTTCGCCTGCCAAGTTTACTAAAAAATATATGAAAGAATAAAAAAAACAAAACAACTTGTTGTCAAAGAGCTTCCTAATTGGTAAAAAAAAAGAGTTAAATTTAAAGACAATTTTAAAGTCAAAGACTATTAAAAGATAACTATAATAATTTAATAAGACAGATTATGATATTACTTTGAAATCCGGTACACACAGTAATAAAATAAATATGCACTTGAGAAATTTGAAATAAATTGATGGTTAATGAGCTAATTTACTTATTATCTAAAAATGTATCTTTTATGTTAAAGTCATCGTGTATGTATACAAACGGCATGCTGTTCTTTATTGTTAAGGACCACATGTATAGCCAGTACCATAACCACGTCATCCCATTTCCCCTATTAGTCCTAATACAACCATCGTTATTATTTCTATAATTAGAAACAAATGCTAACAAATAAACCGTAGGCAAAATGTAAGTTGTTTTAAAAATATGACACTTTATCTTTTAAACTGAGAAAAGGGATGAGAAAAAAAAATTAAAATGAGCACTGAGTGATATGCTTTGGAGAGCCAGGGCACCACGCCCCACTTGACGTTTTCCTTCCTATTTAGAACACAGTCAGCGCATGCAAGTATCAAGTTATGACTACTTAAATATGTCGGCCATATCTGCTATGTTATGTCGTTGTTATTGCTATTTGTCCTTTACTTATTGAAGTTTTGTGAGCGCGAGTTGTCAGTAAATGATATAAAAGTATATCTTTAGCTTCAATCTTAATATAGAAGTTGTATCCTGTTGTGTCTTTTAAAATTACTATACTTACTACAGTCCTTGCAAACAACAGTACATAACAAGAATTTAACTGTAAACAATTTAGAAATCTATTCTTTTTTCATTGTAAACAATTTAGAAAATATATTCTTTTTTTCACTGTAAACGATTTTGAAAATCTATTCTTTGTTCACTATAAACAATTTAGAAAATGTTTCCTATTTTATGATTGATATTATTTAAATAAAAACGATAACACAATTCTACATTCAATAACGAATTTTTTTTTGTTTCAATTTAGCTTCTTTTTTGTCACGGGAGTGATTAGATCATGTTAGATGATTACTTCATTGCTCTAAGCTCACTTGTTGTATGGTTGAACATGAGGTTATAGATTTGAGATCTGGACGTTGAACACAAATAGGCGTCTAATTCTAATCAATAAAATGTTTCCGATCATGGCATCTTTAGTACTGCCTCATCAACTCTTTCTCTCCTGAATGACGATACCAACGTTGATTCCAACAGAATGTGGTAAATAATTTCGGAGAGAAAGAGTTAAGAATAACAACTACTGACAATGCAAGTACCTTTAACTCTTTATAACAGAGGGATAATAAACCTTTTGTTTTATTTAGGGAAGATTTCGTTTCAAATGCTGTGACAATATGTTTATATCACATCATCATTTGTTGTAGATATTTTTTGAAAACTTCAAGTCAGGATATGACTAATTAAAAAGACAGCTTTTTATGTCTACTCTTACTAAAAATAAAGTCTCGTTTAGTTCATTCTTGCGCTTAGCAGTCTGTTGTATTGTTGTGGAGTACAGAACTTAGTATTAGAAGTGGCAGATGTTAGCGTAATGAGCGATAACATCTAAAGCTTTAGTGCCTTAAGGTGAGGAGAATTTTGATTAATTATTCATTGTCAGAATTAAGACCTGTTTGAGTAACATAATTATTTGATCTTTCTTAACCTTACCAATGGTAATCTGAGAATCATATATTTTTTTTAAATACAAAAAGAACAACAAAGAGATTCAAATGTTTCACAAGAAAGCAAAGAGAAGAAGAAACGTTCCACTGAGTTGGACAAAAAATTAACAACAAAAATTCGATTTTGACAACCTTCGTCATAAGTTGATCAGAGGTGTACGTGGCATACATTCAGATTGAATAAGAGATGTAGAAGAAATAGCAAGTATCTTTCGCGCTAACGAGCACACCCTGAGCAGAATAAAAGGAATGAAGGTACTACAAGTAGATGGTGCAAATAATGCTATTAAAGAAGATACAATAATGTGAAAGCTCACAGGACAAAATGTTAAAAGCTCACAGGACAAATTGTTAAAAGCTCACAGGACAAAATGTTAAAAGCTCACAGGAGAAAATGTTAAAAGCTCACAGGAGAAAATGTTAAAAGCTCACAGGACAAAATGTTAAAAGCTCACAGGACTCATTGTTAAAAGCTAACAGGACAATTTGCAAAAAAAAAACTTTAACAAGTAGATCTTGTGGTATATCTTTTGGATCTTATTATTGCCCCGCATAGTACATGCAAAAAGTGTAAAAAGAAAAGTCGTTTCGCAGCACAGTTTCCTTTGAAGCATTTCATTCCATTATCTGACAAGTGCATAAGGTATAGGGAATTAGTTTTGGTTCAAAGGCTACTGCTATTGTCAATAATGTCAAAAAAGTACAATCTACCATCTCGTCTTCTAATGGTCTTGTATGGTTTATTGTCTTATATCAAAAATAATTCTTTCTTATTTAAACTAATGTTAAATGCTATATAATTATTTCAATTGCATTAATACATAAATAAATATGTACATCTACCAATACGGGCTATTGTGAGCCGGAAAAAAAAACAACTTTTATTAGGGTCAAGACAAGAGATTTAAAGATGGACACTCATGAAATGGGAAATATCAGCCTTTCATCATTCTTCTTGGTTTTGAGTCTTGAGTGTTAATGTCTCAAGCTACGGCGCAATTAAGACAGCCATCAGAAAAGAACAAAGAGAGAGAGAGAGAGAGTTAAAAAAAAAGAGTAAAAGCAGACAACATTGCAATAGCGCCAACCTACACGTGCCTTGTAAGTGGCCGGCTTTTCAAAACAAAGATTGGACTCCGTGAGTCCATAGCCATCTCCGAGTTTATATGAAATGAGATTGGGCTTATCTTTAACCACGAAGAAGGAACTCTCTATATATGCTGGAAACGTGGTCAAGAGGCCAACTACGCTTGAACTTGGCTTGGCTTGGCTACCTATGAAGGGGGTTCGAGGTTCGACATCCAAACCGAGCAGAGTTGTGTTACTGAGCGTTTAAAGGCAGCACGGAAAACCTTCTCCCAGATCCCCCCTTCCGCCCAACTGGTCCACAAATGAGATTGGGCCAAAGCGCTCTGGGCATGCTATAAGCATGAAAGCAGCGCTATATAAAAGCTTTTCGTCGCATTTAATACACTACTTTCTCTCATTTAAAAACTTGGTCCCTGTTGAAGCTGTTCATTTATGTTTAATATGTATGTATCATCATTTGTTTCTGCACATAGCATCACTTCTATATTTACTTTCACAGCTTAATTGCTAATACCCACTGAAGCTTCTATATGTAATGTATTAATGTTGTCCACTTGTCATTATGAGAGATACACAATTGGATAGAGCCATTGTTTGTCTAATACA
This sequence comes from Biomphalaria sudanica, assembly GCA_036873155.1. Taxonomy (NCBI): domain Eukaryota; kingdom Metazoa; phylum Mollusca; class Gastropoda; family Planorbidae; genus Biomphalaria; species Biomphalaria sudanica. Next base: position 2,817,022 of record JAZGLO010000933.1, on the reverse strand, counting down.
CGCCTAACGACTGTCTGTGTCGGCTCTAATGAAGTTGTTAGTGAATGGAGTGCCGCCCTTTGATGTCAGGTAACGAGAATGTTCCTAGGAATGTTAAGGGCCTTGAAGGTATCTGTGAGGTCAGTTGTTATTATCCCCTCGGTTGATATGACAATGGGGTATATTGTTGTTTTAAATAATTTCCATAAACGCTTAATCTCCAAGCCAAGGTTCCTATATTTTCGTTGTTTTTTCCAATATAAATTATTAGTGTTACTAGAATGTCTTACAAATAGAATTTTTCTTTATCTTTCCTGGTAGCTACTAATTACTATTCTGTGTTCACTAGTGCACATATTATGTTTGGACTTCTGCCAAAACAACTGCCAAGAGCTTTGTGCAATGTCAGCAATGTGTAGATTTATGTTTCTTTGTATGCTTGTTTGTTTGTTAAATTTAGTCTACTATGGAGAAAAAATCATGATAGCGGCAATCAATTGATTGATTCATTTAAATTTTATTTGGTTAATTTTTTTTTCAAATTGTTTTACTATTATAGGGCCTACAATTTATTTTCTTATAAAAAATTACAAAATACACTAATCTACAAATGGTTGTCAAAACTATGGTTACCAGACGTCTGGGAAAAGGAGGCCCTGTCCTTTTGTATCATTGTATCCAGTGATTGTGGGGAGTCTGAATTGGTGGAAACTAAGGAGCCTAGTTTTGTGGTGACTGTAGACTGTAGTGGGGACCTGGTGCGAAGCGGGGAAGGCTGTCGTTGGTCTGTACTCATGTTGCTGGTGAAAGGATTAGTATAATTAACAACAAGACAATTTCAACGCAGAAGGCTGTTATGTGTTTGTCATGATAATTAAACAAACTTATTTATTTACTGTAGAACTTTGTTGACTTGCTGTAAATCTATATTGTTTCTTGATCAAATATGCAGATTTGACAATCCGTATAAGATATTTAAGAATTAGGCTATAATTTTAATTGTATAAAGATAACGAAAATATGGAATGCCACAGAGTTTAAAATGATAAGGATCGTTGGACTAGTTATTATTGACATTTTTTTATATCCTGTAGTAGAATAGATTGACCATTGGACATGCCTGTCGTTTAATTGTATTTTTCGTCTAACAGCTTGTGATTTGTATAAATGTTTCTTCAAGAAATTCTAAAACAGAATGATTAAAGTTGACATTTCTTTTCTAGGAAATATGTCGGAATTGTCATATGAATACTTCGTGCTTATGAAACGCAATGAGATATTATAACTAGATAAAATGAATGCGAAAGTGTATTACCAATATACAGAATATATTTATTTCAACCTTCCAATGCCAAACATATAGTTGTTTTATTTTTAAAGGCAGGCAGTGCTGCAAAAAATGCAGTTTTAATATCCATCGTTAAAAGAATCGAAACAATAAAGAGTACGTCACTCGCTTGCGTGTAAAACCTAAGCAAGGTTATTTCCCCTTCTCTCATCGCCTGATAAAAAACACAACACGCCAAGTGCATTAGAGATGTGTTTGTTCGCGCCTCAGCCAGCTAGGGTCTAGAGCAGTGGGTCTAAGAGTGTGGTCCGATGACCCCTTCCCCCAGGGATCTACGAGACGACCAAATGGGGTCCACAGAAAGATAAAAAATGTATTCAGTTAAATAATTTCTTTACTAAAAGCCAGTTTCGCCGATTGGATAATTTTGATAGTAATCAACTCGCTTCTCAATACTGTTTAATAAGTCTATTATGCAGTATCGTATGACAACCTAAACAGAATATTTGAAAACATTCTTCACCTGGATATTCCCGACTGGGTACTATACACTTGCGGGTGTACTAACTCAGATCCCAATCACAGATTTCCTTACGCAGGACCAGCTTATTATTATTAATCTCAATCACATCATCGAAGTCATTAATATTTAAAAAATGTTTTTCAAACAAAAGCAATAAACACTTTTGTCAATAATATGTTGTTGTTTCTTTTTTTTTTTACATTGGTAACTTGTATACTATGCATTCATTAGGGGTCCACGGGTTAAAAACAAGTTTTGAGAACCTCTAGAGGACCCTAGTTAGGCAAAGAAGAAAGGTTGTATGTAATGAAAAATATAACTAACTTACAGACATTTAATTATGACGCATTTTAGCATATATTTTTTGGAAATGCATGAAGTCCAAATTTACGTAACAAATGGTCATTAAATATCGTCTTTGTTTTTTCGGCTGCAGATTCCAACTCCGTCCAACTATAGGTTTTGAAAGAAAAACGCTGTCAACTTTTTAATGTGTTCTACATTCAGAAATCTGTCGACTAAAAAGTTGTTTCTCAGACCTTGTGATCTCTAGACTCGCTGATACTATTCAGGACATCTATAGCTTGGACCACGGCCAACACGAAGTCCTTTACTTTTGTCCACATGAATTCTGGCACACATTAGAGTTGAGTGGAATGGTACAAGCAGGGTCTTGCCCTGTACGGAGATGTACAAATGTGAAAATATTAATTTATTCAGTCGTAATGAACTTCGACAAATAAAAGAAAAAGACCAAAGTAGATTAGCAGTTGCACTTTACAAACACTGCACCATACATAATCTAAATACACTCACAAAATCTCTTCATGTGGATCGCGACACTTGCGGGGGGTCGATTGACGTTTTGCCAGGTGTCGCCATCGAAAATATGGATTGCTATTGTCTATTATTTTATTGCTGTTTGTGTGTGGGGGGAAGGGGGGTCGCGGCAGAGTAGGGGATTGGAAAAAGGGTTCGCCGAGGATAAAAGGTTGAGAACCGCTGTTCTAGAGTGATTATAAAAATATTGTCTTTATTTTTTTTTTCAAATATATAATTTCAAAAAACACTCATTTAACAAAAAGTGGGGTTTTTTTTTACATTTGTTCCTGGATCAAAAATGTTTGAGAACCTCTATTTCGCTACACACCAGTCTGACCTACAAACAGTATTGATCAAGTCTTAACAGGATTCAACCAGTAAGTAGATCATTTTCTCCTTATCGATCTAATAGAATGTGTTTATGCAGATGCGCGTTGACTATATTTTGTGTAGTCGTGGAATTAAATTTAAAAAAAAATCTTTTTTATAGACTCCCCAGTGTTCCCACAATCACACAACTCCCTCTCGTCACTAGAGATATTGAGGACGTGTTAGCTAGTGTTGCTCTAAGCTCTGATGAGTCACGAGCTTTATAATAAGTTACTGTTGCACTAAGGGAAACTGGGTCATGGTGTGGGGATGAAAATTGATCCATTTGAGATTGGTTACGATTAAGAGATATGGAAATGATAATTTAGAAAGTAAAATAACACTTCAAGGGCAGCGTATTGAAAACGGATTGTCTCTCGTAACAAGGTCCAGAAAGGCGGGGGGGGGGGGGGAGGTTTTTAAAACACGATTTAAAAAGTTTAATGTTCATTGTAGTAAACAAATTCTATTTGAATATTGACGCAAAGGGATATCAATAGTATCAAATGCTTAAGGGGGCATATGAGTCGGAAGGAAGGAAAAAAAGTATCGATTTAGACTCAATATTGTATATTATCTTACTAGTACTTAATTAAAAGCTTATAACTCAAAAAATGCTTATGATAAATCAACAACTTTGACACATAAATATCTTACGTAACATGAATTACAAACGGCTAAAGGGAAATAATGTTATACTGTCTGTTTGTCTGTCTGGTCAATTGTTTCTGTACGTTGTTTCCCCCACCTCCCATCTCGGATCAAGTTTTTAACTTTGCCAAATTATTTCTTGTTCCTGAAAAACAACAACAACGGAATTTATGAAACAAAATTAACCACGTTGTAAAGTAACTAATGGTAATTAATTATTTTGTTTGTTATCGAACAAGGGAAAAACTGTACTTGACAGATGTGGTGGTATAAGTTGAAATATTCCGTAATACTTTGTTTACACTAATGCATATAGGTACCGTCTTGCCCCCCCCCCCCAATCACTTTACAACTTTTCTAGACATGTTACAAGGTCATAGCGCATTGAAAAAAAAAAAAGCTATAAGCCTGAAATTGCGCTAAACAAAAACAAATTGTTAAAATATTTCTAATCGGACAGAATTATTATTGTTAATCAAGATCTGTTATAAATGACTGATCCAAACTAATTGATTTAATTACACTAATTACAGCTTCCATTGCAAAAAAAAACTCACAAAAACTGTTCAATATCACCATTTCGAATCCTTTTGACTTTAACCTTTTCTAAACCACACTTTTTTTTTCTACTTCTAGTTTCACATTTCTACACAAAATACAGTGTAGATGGATGGTGCTTTGACTTCACCCATGTTACCGTAGAGCTCCAACAGAATCCTTAAAATGATTGAAGAAAGTCTGTGTCAGAAATAGATTGACGAATGAACACCTCAGCTCACATTAAATAATAGCTGTGTCCCAATAGGTATTAATGTGTGACGAACTATTATTGAAACACTCGATCTATTTAGATCTACATCACATTAGTTACTTTTGATATCATTAAATATAATTCAAGATTTTTTCTAAATTTTACTTAATAGGTTAATCGTTATGTTATGCTTTTCAATGAACAGTCAAACTAAAAACTCCCTTTTTCTGTATACAAATAATTAATGATAAATAATTATGTAATTTGTTTAATAGTTTTTATTTATTAAATTTTATTTTTTAGGGACAATGGGCAATTGTGCAAAATTGTAACTTGATCAGTGAATGGGAAGTAGCCGAAATAAGGTGTACACTATCTGTGCCAAACAGACACATGGGATTGAAGTAAGCTTTGTAAGAATACATGTTTTAACAAAGACTGTTGTGACCCTCAACGGGTCCATATATGCATGTATGTTTGGATGCACAAATCGCTCCATCAGACTCCATCGACTAGCGGATTAAGAACTTATGATCAAGGGTGGATGAGATTAAAAGACCTATTTAGATTCCTTAATTGTGGAATTTGAAAGCAAATTTTGAGACGTCAAGAAATTGGAGCTGGTTTTTAAAACCACAGCTCACCATTTAATGAATTAGCTCCAGATGACATACCTACAAGCAAAATATGACCTGAAAGAGTAATTCCAGTTAATTCTTCCACAGAAGTTAGATGACTGCCATAAGCTGTATTCACATACTTAAGAAAGCTTTGCTGCGAAGCTTTCACATTATTCGGAACCAAATTCATCTGTGAACACGCTTTATTTCGTTTGTTTCAAAATTATGAAGTGTTAGAACAGGTTGATGCTCACTGACTGTAATTTGACAGCAGTCGCAAGAACAAAACAACTAGTAAGCTAGTTCTACAGTTACAGAACATTATGCACGTATGTAAACAGTTAAATGCTTCACATTAAGTATTATTGTACATTTGTGGTGAAATGTTGTGATGTAAAAAGACAATAACAAAATTAAAAAAAAAATATTCGTAAAATTAGTTCCAGAAATTGCTAACTGTTGTTGTAATTCCTCAATTAGGAGTAAAAAAAAAATGTATGCGGCCCGCAGTCCTCACATACATTTTTTTAATGCGGCCCTTGGTAGAAAAAGGTTGCACACCCCTGATTTAAACCTTAACTTGAACACAAAGTATAAATACTCACCTAAACGTATATATACATATAGGGTTAACAGACGTCCACAAATATAAAGAAGAGCAGGTTTTATGTCTCTTTCGTAGATCCGGAAGACATTGGTCTTAAGTGCGAAAATGTCCAGATCTATCTATCTATCTATCTATCTATCTATCTATCTATCTATCTATCTATCTATCTATCAGTAAGGATGCCTTATAGAGATTGAAAGACAGACAGATAGAAAGAGAGCGGACCGTTTCAATTCAACGTAACAGATAACTAGAAATTACGGGCTAAAAGTATCTTAGCAGCCAAGTTGAAGTGCAGCTTATTTATTGGAAGGTAAAAGAAGGAAATGTGGTTCCGACCTATATAAACATTCTATAGCCTGATAACAAATCAAAGGGCGTAGCCTTTTTGTAATGGTCGTAGTCCTATTATAATGTGACTCCAGCGGTTCTCAACCTTTTATGCTCAGCGACCCCTTTTTACAATCCCCCACTCTGCCGCGACCCCCCTCCCCACACACACATACATCAATAGAAGAATAGACAATAACAATCCACATTTTCGATGGTCTTAGGCGACCCCTGGCAAAACGTCAATCGACTCCCAAGGCGGTCGAGAACCCCTGGTGTACACACAAATTGTGTGTATTCACTACAAAAATATTCCCCCCCCCCCCGATCCGACTGTGACTCTAGGTTAACGATAATTTAACTTAAACCCTTTTTTTTTTCAGAACTTTGTAACAATAGATGGATGACAGGAACTTACTAAAGTTGATGTTAAACCTTTTATATGCAACTGTATATTTCGTCTCTTATATACCAACGTATACCTGCGAGAGATGTGGCCAAGGTATCAACCAATATATATATGTTACAGCTCCTATTATAACTAGTTCTATAGAAACTATCTTAGTTTAACACCTATCTTAAAATGACCCTAGTGTCACCTTAAATTACAAAACACTAAATATCTCGGTCAAGACGAACACAAAACTGTTTTTTTATCTTATTAGCATATATTAAACACTGACCTCTGTCCTTGTCTAAAACTAGCACTCTGCAGGTCATTCGCAAATACATTCCTACTGACTTATATAAGTAAAAATAGATTATACACACAGACATTCATCCTTGTGTGTGTGTCTTTTTTTTATATCTTTACAATTTGAAAACCTGTTCTATTCTGCAGATTCCTATCCCGAAATTTTAAAATCTAAAGCTGCATGTATACTTCAGAATTTTTAAGTTCAGTTTTTATTAATATAAATGCCAGAGACACTATACATTTAGTGCCTATGTTCAAACACGAATTACAAATATACAGAATTACCAATTATGATATGCCTAAATTGTTTCAACTTTTATTAAAATATGTGTTGACAATATGTTTTTTTTGTTTACTCTTTATGAAATACTGTTACATTACACAGCCTCATACATATAAAAAAATAATGATATGGTCTTACTCTATTCTTAATGAAATATACACTGTTTTGTTAAATAACTCAAGGTCATACATAAATCATGATCAAGGAAGAGCACATCTCAAATTCCCTGTGAACTTGAAGATGACTTTAAGGCAATCCTCGCTTAAAAAAGCCAGGGTTCACATCATGGGCGTAGCCAGGATTTTTTTCGTGGGGGGGAGTTGAACCCCAACCCACCCCCGGCCACGCCCATGTCATACATATTAGCACCACGTTCTCAACGACATTTGAGGACAGAGCAGATTAAAGACAAAACATATACCCAAATACAAACTGAGCAAGATGATTAGAGTTAAATATTGCCAACTGTTAATAGTAAAGTATTTAATAGTTTATATATATTTATTATTTATATAACTCAATATAGTCTCGTTACGTTTTGTGATCTTATATAACTATACACATATTTGAAATCTCACCCTGACTGTGATCCAGGAATTGACTTACCTTGGGTTAACTAACGCCAGAAATTTAAAGACTATGTCGACTAAAAGACTTGGTAAGGCGACTGCAGCAACGGCAAAACTCTACAGGAATAGATTAAATAGTCTTCATAATGTGCGTCTGCTGGAGACATCGTGTTTTCAATCAGGGCGTATGAATATGGCCAAGATGCACAATATTTATACTCTTTTGACACAGAGAAGACTGCGTTGGATCGGATATGTCACCCGCATGTCAGATGGAAGAAATCCTCAAGAAATCTTCTATGCCGCCCAATACTAACCAACAGAGAAGATAAGCGAAACATAAGAATGTCTGCAAACGACACTTGAGAACATCAATTAAAGTATGTGGGAGAAAATATCTAAATTCGAAAAGTATGGAGACAGACTGTGCTTCTAGTAAGCTAGTAGCAAAAAAATAAATGAATAAATAAAAACTAAGTGGTCTTTGTCAAGAAAAAAAAACAAACTGCACTATCAGTTAGACCAAAAACAGATGCATTAATATGTATGAACTGTGGCAATTTTTAAAGTCCCCCCCCGTCCTGTCAGAACTTGCGATCTGTAGGGCAGATGATGTTAAGCTAATCTGTATCTTTGACCAACGGTGTAAGAGCAGGGAGTCAAGTGGCCAGCATAAAGACCAACGCTTTTGCTTCCCCATTAGAGTTGGCTAAATTAGGAACGCCCTAAAAATCAGCTTCTTCTCCGAAATTCGAACCCAGGAACCCAGGTTCGGAAACGAAGCGCTTAACCACTCAGCCACCAAAATGTGGTAGACTTCGCCGTTCCAGACTTGGCTTGATTAGTCATACCAGATTCCTCCCCGACTCAAGAAGAAACTAAGACCAGTGATTCGTCTGGACGTGACCATTTCCTTCCGAGAATGAAGAAGCAATACATGTGTTATATATATATATTACCATTATTGAGTAGTTGAGTTTAATTACAACTTCCTCTAATTTAGAATTAGCTATATCATCTATTCATATCGATACACTGTAAATGTAATAGTATTAATACAGTGGTATCTATTCCTCTAGAAGAGTGTATACTTCTGTTTGACAATTATTCGGAAGAAAATGAACCAAAGTGTCACATTGGCTATGTTGAGGGTTTAGACCAGTTTGTGATCAAAGGGCAAGTAAACACAACAAAACAAGGACTCAGTGCTGTCGGATTTGAATTTGTTAGCGAAAATTCTAAAACACCAAACTATGTGAGTAAATTATATTAGAATATCTTTTTCTTTGTAAGCATCATAATCAAACTTCAATCTATTGTACGTTGACATTTCCCGAGCATTAACATCCTGCTATCACATCTTTCCACTGTTAATGACAATTGATGGATCGTGAATTATGGATGATCAAAACACATGGAATGAAACTGAAAAAGGCTAGCTCCTCCATAGTGCAGTCGGGATCTAATTACTCAAACCATTTTTTTTTAATTACAGACATTTACTCACAAGAGAATATAATTGCGCCTAACAACTTTGTGTTAACCTAGTTGTGTATGTTAATTTGAGACTTAAACTTATTAATTTTTCTGACTTCGAGCATCACGGACCATCATATTATGTCACTAGGGAAGAAAGAGCACTTATATGAATTAGTCCTAACATGTAGAATAAGAAATGTTTCTTTTTATTTTTTTTGTCTGTCTTAGTATTCTAATAGGTTATACTTTCGAATTTGTAAGTTCCTATGTGCGTAGTATTACTACTTTACGTTCGGTCTACTATTCATAAGTTTTACTAAAATTAAATATTCGTATGTATAAATAATTATGTTGTCTTGAGTAATCACTTCGTCTAGCATCCTCAGATTTCTCATTTTTTCTTTCGATGAGCAGCCCAAATCCCACTTTTAGACACCAATTGTTGTAAATCTAAGGCAACCAATAAACCAAAGGAGGTATTTAAAAACGATTAATTTTTTTAGTTATTAAATACACAGCGATACATGGACTTCAGATATCTAGTCACATGGAGTCTTGTCTTAAGTTATACAAGTCCTTTTCTACCTAAGCATTAGTACAGACCACCAACAAACTTTCCAGTGTCGATCCAAGACCTCCATACAATTCACTGGTAGCACGCAGGACGGCACTTATTCCCAGACAGCTCACACTCACATAACTTGCAGATCAATTCAGCCGGATCTAAAACAGTCCTTCTTCTGGAATCAATATGTCGTTTATTACTCATATTGATGGTCGCACCATCAGTGTCAGCGCGGGAGCATGGTTATAACAAATATTGTAAAGCCATCATCTATATAAAAAAGAGGCAGGCAGATAAGGCGATGAGAAAACAACATTCTTCTTCTTCTAGCCAACTTTATTGCTGCTGAACTGTAAACTACTTTTGCAGACTGTGCCAAGGAAATATGATGTGTTGTTTTCTTTAGTTGTTCGGCACAGGGTGTTGGTTATGTTGGGCTGTAGTGGTAGTAGGGTCTGCTTAAGGTGGATTAGGAAGGGGCATTCCAAGAGGATATGGTTTACAGTTTCATAAGGGTGGGCGCAGTGTCTTCCAAGGAAGAGTTATAGCATAAAGGGGATTAGGATGTGAGCTATTTACAGAACAAACATCTACGTGACAAGAAATAATGCAATCCGTGTATTTAACAGAAATGTAATGTTAAAGTGCTTTTAACACTATAGACAGATTAATTTATTTAAAGAATGTTAAGGTTTAATCGTATAGCTCAAAACCTCTCTTAAAATAAGGTCGAAGGTTAGCATTAGGACTTTCGAGTACTTTAATAAATGTAAATAATGTTTTTGATTAAATTTGTTGTAAAATAATGCGCATTTTAAGCGATGTCAATAGAAATTCTAAGCGACATGTTATTCTATATTTTGTTAAGGATAACAGTCTAAAGTTTTTCAAAACAAACAATATTGCTTAAAGGGTTTACTAAAACATCGCATACATTTAGACATGTTAGACATGCTATCACTTTCATCTCATAGTAATTAAATATTATATAAGCAAACTTTAATCTGATTTTTTTTTAAAGATGTCCATTTAATCTTTGATTTTTTTTACAAATATGAATTTTGCGAAACCTTCTGATAAATGTAAATATTCATAGCTAATTTGTTATTACTAAACACTTCACCTAATTCAGTGTGGTTGTTTATTTTACAGTATTGTCTAATTCGTTTCGTGATGGGGTGTCAAAGTCAACAAACTGATGCCTGCTACTGTATGGGGACGGATGAAGGGAAAGCATCCCTTGTCTTCAACTTAACATTAAGACACCAAGACAGTGATACAAAAGTAAGAGCTGTCATGTTGCTACCTGAACGCCGAAAGATCTTCAGTAATGCCATCAGGCTTCCCAATGTTACGAACATAGGTGAAACTGTATGTTATCAGCAAAGCGATACAAACAGACCTCGTTGTATCAAACGGCGCGTGCGCTGACTCATTTCGTTGGTCTGAAGTTTCGTAGGAGCATATGTAGATCTACTCTACATAGGGTCATGTTAAATCCATGCCACATCTCCTCACCTAAATACTCTCCGTATATACATACACCAGACATCATACACATATAGAGATGGCTCTGAACGTAGGTATGTAACTCGGTTTGTTTCTGTTTTACATTTTTCGGATGCTTCTTTACATTTCAAGGTAATTAGATCCTAGACCGAACCTCCCGAAGAATGACGGGAGATGGCAGTGGGCAGTGTTCGAACCCAGAACCGACGATGCCACTTAAGGACAGCTCAGAGAGCATACCAGACACTACCGACAGCGTTGTGGACAGTGCAATTCCGTTAATTCGTACTAGTAATTATCTCTCTGTGACTACATATATCGATGGTTAACAGATACATGAATGTGATTTATCTGTATTTGACTCTTGGTGATAGCTGACAATAGGTCTAATGAAAAGATACTTGGCTAAAAGTGTGTTCTTTTAATCAAGCTTATTACGAATGTACATGCTCAAATGCCTTAAATATACATCTCATTATCAACCTGTTCCAACCTTCAATTTAAATTTGACGCGCTTTTCTTTCTATATAGTACACGACAAAATGATTATCTGAACCTTACAATGTAAGAAAAGTCTTGATCCCGATGCTTATTGACTTTTTAGCGTAATTTTATTTTTTTTGCCGTTTTTTTTTTAATTATATTTTACATTTTTTGGGGGGCGCCAAATTGACTTCGCTCTGGGCCACAATTTAATGTCGGCCCTGTAGGGAAGCTATTTTTTTCAACTAAACACCAAACAATCATGTTAACAAATATTTACAAATATCTGAATTAACTCACAATTATAATAACATTAATATATATACATTTAGTATAAAGTGAAAAACTTTTTTTTTTTAACATTGGATCTGAAAATGGACACTTACCTCCGTTTCAAAGCATCCAATATTAGATACAACTTAAAACATGTGTTACGTAACTTGTCAATGGATGTTATTTGCTGTGAATGCAACAACTTTATTACAAGGTTTATATCAACTTATTCTGTATGTGGTAAAAAAAAGGTGTACACGCCCAATCTAGGATCAAGATGAAATTGCGCAAAATTATTTCTTATACCTGACAACACAAGGATAAATTAAAAAAAAACAAACACAAAAAAAAAATTGATATAATTAACTTTTTTTTTGTCTGGGTATAGTACAAGGGAAAGAAATTGTACTTGACTTGGTACAAGCTAAATTAGTCCCCTTTATCGGTCGCCGCTACAAAATAGGTTGAAACAAACAAACGATAACTACACAATCTTTTTTTTTTAAATAAGCAATTCACTAGCAGAGTGGTTAGTACATAGGCTTGATGATGCTTGAGCCATGAATTCGAATGCAGGTCTTTCTTTTTATTTAGTTTTTCCTTAAATGCTTTTAAAAATTGATTGTGGATAGCAGGTTTGGTTTTCGAACTAAATTGTTTTAATAACAGGATACTTGATATCTCAGAATGCATTTTTTTTTCTTTTCAATACCGGAAATAATGCTCTAAGCGCTACCCAGATTCCCTGACTGGCATGGGCGGCGTGCTTATAGTTTTTCTACTACTTTTAAGAAGAACCTATTCAATGGTATATTAAACGTCTTCACACATAGATCCCCTTCTGTCCACCCCCCTCCATATGTTTCAGATATAAGTGATAAGATTATCGCGTATATAGATAGCTATAAGCATGAAATAGGACTCTAATAAAAAAAATGGTAAACATTTTTTCTAATCGTACGGATTTATTGTTGTTGATCTAGATCTACTAGAAATTTAATTACATGACTCATACAAGCTAATTGATATAAATACCTTTCGTATAAACTTTGTTTTATTAAAAAACAATAATAATAAAATAGAAGATTTTTTAAATTCGAAATTCGCAGCAGTAGCTGTGTTTGATACATCGTGGTTTGTCTGTGTCCTTTTTATGTTACTGTTATAGAATGAAAGAAATACAAAAAAAGAATGATAAGATATTTATTAAAATATTTACTTAGCATAGACAAAACATAAATCAATAAAAGAAAAATAGCAACTTATTAGATAATTAATAACTATTTGTTCATTATTATGTTTAATAACAACAAGGGAAACTAATACTTCAGTTTTAACAGATATATCTGTTGGGTTTAGTCCCCTTAAATAACTGTTCAAGCTATTTCTCCCTCACGCATTCTCCGATCAAGTTGATACTTTAAACACTTATTTATTTTTTGTACTTTATACTTTTTACAAATATGTAATGCATTAATTTTATATTTATCTTCTAGATTTTACAAACGTTTCCAGTGTTCTTAAAATCAACGACATAAATGTTGATACAAAGTTCTGCTTAAGAAGTGTAACTGACCCCACAATCAAAATCTCATATAACGTCCCCTTTACACAGAAGGTTCGTCCTCAACTGCTTATAACCAATAACAATAAAACAACACTGTGGACAGACAATAAAGAAGGAAGTTATAATTTAATTGATCTAAGTGTTGAATCTCCTTCAGAAGTCGATTTTACATTTAGTTTGTGTGGCTTCAATGAAAAGTATGTTCATTGTACTTTTATAAAAGGTTTGTAAGTTTTTTCTTTCTTTCTTTTTTAAATATTAGTTTCATCTATATAAATAGTATAGTTTAAATATAATATTTATGTAACCAATATCGTATTATTGAACTTATAAAGCGCCTCTTATCATGTGCTTGCTTAGCCCAATTTTTGTGTGTGAATATTTTAAACAATGTATCAGTGTTCCGGGACATTTAGACGTAAAAAGCTTATATAAATCCATCTGTTATATAACTCGTATTTCACCCCACTCCCCAGCCTTAAACTTACTATTACATAAGTAAGCTAGCCATGCGGTTTATGTCAGTTAACCACTCACCTCACATATACCTAACTTAAAAGTTCAATCATACAAAGGCATTGAAGATATCGTTATTCGTAATTAATTGAATATATAGAATACAAAATATGTCCAAAATTATCTTAAAACATCATCTCATAAAACAAAAAATAATGCAAACGACAGTCATCAAATTCTATGACCGTAGCCAAGGATGAGTTTGAGTTTAAAACCTCCCCCTTTTTTTTTAAAGATACCCTCCTCTTCAATATAAAATTGAAGCTAACTAAAGTCACTAAAATTCTATAAACGTAGCCAGGAGGATGTTGAATTTAACCCTTCTTCAGAGGGCTTTAAGTTTCAAACCCCTTCCATATGGTTTTGAGTTTGAAACACCCGTAGAAGTGATTTTTGAGGTTAAAACCTCTCTCTTCAATATTATTCTAAAACAAACTAGTCACCAAATCCTATCAGCGTAGATAAGGGGGTTTTGATCTTGTTTAAAAAAAAAAAGCACCAAAAAATGAGTTTTTTTTTAGTTTAAAACCAACAGATGGTTCTGACGTTAAAACTTCCATTTTCGATATAAAATCTAAAGCAAAAAACAGTGAACAAAGTCCATGAGCATAGACAATCTCTGTCATTTGCTGGCCTCTCTTTATAAAGTGAAGTGAATAGCAGGTTTGGTTTTCGAACTAAATTGTTTTAATAGCAGGATACTTGATATCTCAGAATGCATTTTTTTTTCATTTCAATACCGGAAATAATGCTCTAAGCGCTACCCAGATTCCCTGTCTGTCTCTCTGGTAGAAAGTTTGTAAACGTTATTTCTCCACTACCCAATCAAACTGAAATTTTTTCACAATTCTTTCTTTTACTTTACAACACAAGAATTAATATAAAAAAGTAACCAATTAGTTAATTAACTATTGGTAATTTTTTTTGGTAGTATAAGCTGAAATAGTACCGTCTATAGGTTGCCTCTCTAAATTTAAACAAACAATATACAACTATGCCATCTGCTCTAGTTTTAAGCACCTCACCAACAGAGTGGTTAGTACGTCGGCTTGAGAAGGCGCAAGCATCGAGTTCAAATTAAGGTCTTTCCCTTTTTTTTTTTTTTTGTAAATGCTTTTAAAAACCAATTACGATAAAATTCACCCAGATATCAGATTCTTTCTCCTCTCCCCTATTTCTCAAACGGTCCAGACAAGAGATAGAATCATTAACAGCATGAACTAGCTGTAAATAAAAGATAATTGTGAAATATTGTTATTCGCACAGAATGATTTTGAGTTTAAAACCTCTTCTATTTTCTTTTAAAGATACCCCCCCCCCCTTGTTGTGGATCTAGATCTATTACAAATGTAACTACATGACAAATCCAAACTAATAGATACAATTACACTTCGTATAAGCGTTTGTTTTTTTAAATAATATTTCATGTTTTTCTTGTTCATTGCGAATTTATAGAAAACGTAAACAAATTTATTGTACTCAAAAACTAAATGTAACTTTTTAAATGAAATATACACATATTTTAGCTTTAACTTATGTGTATGTAGACACCCAAAAGAAAAACGATAATTTTAACAAGGTGTAAGGTACTTAAAAGCATACAAGTCTTTTGATCAATTGTCTCTCTACTTTTCTCACTCTTCAACTTTCAAAGCCTTATTTAAAAACTGAACAATGGCTGACCACCAACTCGTGGTTACATTAAAGTTTACCCATCTCACACACACGACCCATCCGACTAACTTTACATACTGTGACACGAGAAATACTTACACAAATATAATATACGATATTAATCATGGAAACATCACAAACAAAGGATCGATAGGCTAAATAGGCTTGAACTTGGCTTAGCTTGACTAACTATGAAAAGGGTTCGAGGTTCGACACCCGACTCGGGCAGAGTTATGTTTACTGATCACCTAAAGGACTAAAAGCAGCACGGAAAACCTTCTACCAGATACCCCCTCTTTCCCCCCCCCCCCCCTCCAACTAGTCAACTACGCAGATTGGGCCATAGCGCTCTGAACATGCTTTTAACATGAGAGTAGCGCTATATAAAAGATACTTTCTTCTTGTTCTTCTTCTAGCCAGCTTTATTGCTGCTGAGCTGTGAACTCTTTTGCAGACTGTGCCAAGGAAAAAAAAGTGCGCTGTTTTCTTCAGTTGTTCAGCACTGCCGTACAGGGTGTTGGTTATGTTGGGCTGTAGTGGAAGTTGGGTCTGCCTAAGGTGGATCAGGGAGCGGCATTAAAAGAGGATATGGTTTACGGTTTCAAAGGGGTGGGCGCAGTGTCTTCAAAGGGGTAGTTGTGTGGAGTTTATTTTGTTCAGGTGGTAATTTAATAGTGGTGTGTGTCCTGTTCTTAGTTGGAAGATTGTAGATTGTTCTTTTCGGGGGAGTTAATACTGTCCAGTTTGTTAGACGTAGTCATTTCTCTGTACATGGCTCTGCCTGTGTTTCCTGATGCCCATTGGTTGAGCCACATGGTGCGCTTATCTCAAAGTGTTTATTTTTAGGGAAGACCAGGAAGGCACCAAGACCAGCATTGATGGTAGCTTTGAAAGCCGATCCGTCTGTATAAATATGGATAGCTGTTTTTTTGATAATATAAAATATACAACTTATTATTATTAAGAAGTAGTTCCTTAAAATTATTTTGTAGCAATATGCTTTATTTTTAACTATATATTTATAATCTAGTCGTTCATGTTAATTAGAAACTTAATTCTTTAAAGTCATTGTTTTTTTCTGGTTGATTCACGAGATCCATTTCATACTCTGATACCACTAAATAAGAAGGAGAACTGGTATGAATTATTCGTCGCATATAGATTAAAAATGTGCTGAATCTGAAAATTGATGTTAATGTTATATGTAATAGGCAATATTAAGGATTTTTTTTTTTATTTTCTTTCATTGTAGGTGATTATGATGATTTCAAATCTTTTAGAGTTGAATTTCATATTACACTTTCAATACTGATTATTGTGTGTATATGCTTAATGTAAGTAAATATTTTTATTGTTAACAGTAAATTATTAATTGAAATATATTGACTGAATTTTTATATTTTTAATGTTTGCTTAACAGTAGATAGACTATTACTATTTTTTAATATAAAGATACAAAAATTTATAACAAACATACAAACTTTTTTCTTAAAATAAAGTTTTAAAAATTTAAAACCAATATCCATTTGAAATATGTTTTACAAATCTTTATAATTTAACATGTTTGTACATCACAAACTCCGAATCTCTAAAAAAACAAAACAAATTAAAATTATCTGCTTGTAAGAGAAATATATTTCGTATCAAAATATGTTTTCAATAGACTTCATTCTGTGTCAGAGATTAATATGAATATATATATATTTAAACTTAAAACTTATTTTACTAATATGCATTTATAAATGTGCTAAAAAGAAGTTTTTATTTTTTCTCCAGATTGTTTTACAGCATAAGGTAAGTTGATTGTACAGTGGAATACGGGTAATTGGGCCGCATCTGTAAGTTATCATTCTTGTCCATACAACCGTTTCGAAATTATAAGCTATAATTAGATGGCAATGTTGAGATCAATTTCTGAGTAGCTTCTGGAATTTAATCTTATACGAGAACCGACGTCTTTTACTTAAATTAAGTTACATCTTTTTTTAAGTCAGTGGTTCTTGTTTTTGTTTTAGCTCAGAGACACTTTTGTACTATTCCCCATATTCGATTACCCCCCCCCCCCCAGCCGTAAAACTATTTTGTTCTTAAGCATAATTACTTTTCATAATGCTAGAAAATAAAAATAATAAAGTTTGTCTTCAAGTGCGAAGATAAATGAGGAATGCAGTATTTTCCGTGGTTACTTAGCCCAAACTGTGACCTACATATTTTGACACATGGAAGTGCAAGCATTACCATTGTCTGCCTGTGGTAAATTAAGATTTTTTTTTCACCGTCAATGTCTGTCCTTGGCAGCGGATTTTCATTTAATAATCAGATTGTACATATCTCATTTGTAAATATATGATAAGCATAGCAAAAACTTTAACAAAAATATATAATTTTTTGTCTAATATATATTACTCCTCATAGTTACTTTACAAATAAGTGAAAATGTTCAGATGTAACCATTTTACCAGTACAACGAAACACCATTGTATTAATCTATTGCATTTTTTAATGTATTTCCATACTTATCTTTAATATTAATACTACTGCTGTACACTGTATCGCCACATTTGATTAATACAATGTCGTTGCGAAACGTGACCTTGTTTATAATTTCAGGAATTCATGGGGCTGTTTTAGCAAGATCTCCCGAAATGTTTCAAATGACATCTTCTGCATCAGATATTCTTCTGTAATTAGTGTAATAACATGATAGCTAACAAGCCGGAACAACATTTCCTTTCTTTTATGCTCATAGCGTGACAGCGATATAAAAACACTCACTTTATATATACATATGTTTCTTATATTTCAATTATACATATACACATACCCCATTATGTAATTAGATTATAAAGGATATCTAAAAGTTCTTAGTTTTCTACCACAAATAATGTATTTAATTATATTATTACTATAGCATGCATTTTTAATTAACAAGGTAGGTAAAGTACACCAAATAGATTTTGCGACCTTTAGGGCAGAAAATGTTAAGTTCATTTGTTTCAATGGAAAAAGGCTTAGTAGAGTTCCATGTAGCCAGTACAACGGTCAAATACAGTTAACTTTTCAAAACAAATGTCAAGCATGCAATAGACTTTCGTTGACTCAGGGGAGTCCTGACTTTTTAAAATTCCTGTCTTCACCGCGTTTCGAACCCAAAGCTTCTTGGTTTGGATACCAAGTGCTGTACTACTCAACTCCAACTCTCCATTCTATTGGGGTCGAATGATCCATATGTGAGCTATGTGTCAAAACACGTTTTAATTCTTACAACTTTATATTTTTTTCTTTCTCTCATAGTAGACGTCTGAAATGTGTACGTGCTCATATAAAAAGAAATGCACCAGCTGTAAGTTAATTTATTTTGTTTTATTGAGGTATTTTTAAATGGTAGCCTGCTTTACGAGTTTGTATTTTTTAAATTTCATTTGCATAGAGCAACGTGCTTCGAGTCAGTGTCAGAGCGTCACATCTCTAACTAGATCAGGAGGGGAGGAAGGAGGTATCTGGGAGGTTTTCATTTTACTTTAAGCCGCTCAACAAACATAACTCTATTTGATTTGGTTTTCAAACTCAAGACTCCTTTGATAGGGAGCCTAGCGGTTTTTCAATCAGCCCCACATCCCACATATGAAGACTTACTTAGACTTAGGTCCTCCTGCGCCGTTCGGCGAATAGGGCAGCAAGCTGTCTCCATAAAGATATGTCACTTGCAATGTCTGAAGCCTCCTCTCACCTGGTGTCCACTGTTCTGAGGTCCTCCATGAAGGTGTGTCGCCAAAGCTATGCGAGGACGTCCCTGTTTGCGCTTTCCTCTTATTGGCCTCCACGTCATCGCAATACTTGGTATGCGTAGTTCATTTTGTCATTTTCATATGAAGAGTTGCATTTTTTAATGAATAATTCTGTTAAAACTCAATACAAAAAAAAATAAAAATATTTTTCATTGGTATACAAAACAGTTTGCTATTGTAGTAATAGAATAAGGCTTCAACACATTCTTACAGTATCCAAGTTTTCCAAATTAAATTTGTTTTAAATTTTTTAGTGAAATACTTCCAAAGGCATTATCCACAACAACAAAGGGTATAGCCTAGCATGTATTAATAGTGTATTTTATATTTTTATTTTCTTTTTTCTTTAGGAAATGACGAATAAAAATGAACAAGGTATGATACAAGAAGAAAATATTATATTAAAAGTTTTTTTTTTTAATATTGTCAAAAATGTTCTAAATAAGCATTGGGCATAATCAGGTAGGGGAATTGGACTTCACACTCCCCCGAAAAAAAATTCCCCCACCCCCACTCCGATGAAATATAAAAAAAAAAACAAAAAACCTATGACTAGTACCATTCGTTGTTGTGTACTTCATTTTCTGAGTTTTTAATCCAACTACTAATACAACTAGAGAAGGAATTTGTGACTTCGTAATAGACAACCATTTTCAAAAATATTAAAGCTGAAAATAAAAAAGATCTTAGATGGCAGAGATGCGTTAACAGTGCAATTATGAAAGCTAAAAGATATGGTATACAATAAATATTTTGACTGAAATCCTAATGCATTTTTGTTTTAAAGTCTCAAATCAGAGTCTTGATTTATATATCTAAGACATATATTTATTATTTAAAAAAATGGGGGGGGGGGGCTGAAGGCGGCATTTTGTAATCTCGTACGCAGATGGCAACACAACCCTAGAGGCGGCCGATTATATCTTTCTATCTATCTCTCTCTCTTTCTCCTCTCTCTCTCTCTCTATACATATGTTTATACTAGGAAGAAGGACTGTTGTAGATCCGGCGGAAGTTATGAGAGTCTTAACAGTGTGGGGCTAATAGCTCTCCTGTGTGATATTAATAAACTGTTTGAAAGACTTGAAGCGACACAGGGAAGTGTGTCGATGGTCTGTTCTAGTATTAAGTAGAACTCTTAGAACTTAAGACATTACTCCCTGTGACTTGATAGCAGAAGTCCAACTCTATTTGTTGATAGCTTATGATAAATACATCGTTATTACCTCCTACTTTTTGTTGCTGGCACTAGATTTACAGCAATTGGTGCCTGGAAGTGGGATTTGGGCAGCTCAACGAAAGGAAAGAATGACAACGCTGAGGAAGGTAGACGAATTGAGCCACAAACAGTTGAAAGAAAAGTTCCGAGCCAGAGCGCTGAAGATCGTTGGGGGCCAAAGAAAAGACCGTGTTGATGAAGGGGAGGATCCCCAGAGCTACCTGTTTGAGGTAGAACCAGATATTGATGAGCTCCTGATCACCATGCGAACTTGTTACGAGAAGAAGACGAAAAATATTATTAACATGCAGGATTCGATAAATCATTTCATGTACAAACTGATAAATACTGTGCAAGGCCAGCTCGACCCTTAAAGAGAGAGAAGTCAATCACTATTCAACAATGATCCCTCACCCCTTCAATACTTTAATTGTACTAATAGTTACTATGAATGCATTGGTGATGTGGGTGCTCTCTTTGACAACGATAACGAGTCCTGCTATAATGATGAGAAATGTAAAAACGATTTCTACCATGATTTCAACGATTGTAACAGACCTGAAAAGAAAGAGACATTGGAAAAATAGAGAAGAAGTCTGCTTTGTGACTGAAGCTGAACAGATCATGACAACTTTGGGCCTACGTCCAGCCTGTCGCTTCGGACCTTAAAGAACTCTGTCAATCGTCCAGAGTCTACGAAAAGACCTTAAAGCTTGATGACTGCTACTAGGAGTTGAACAGGAGCTGTACATGCGGTGCATCACGAAGGGAATGCAAATGTCAAGAAACCCACCAACAGGGTGTGAAACTAGTGGACTTCGATACTTCTGTTTTCCCCAGCGAGAGTAACATGAACGATGGTAAACCAATTTCAGCTGGAACCGATTTATCACATAATGAACTTTTACACACTAAACATTTGCAAGGGTGCTTCATGGGCATACCTTAGTGACACGGCTGACAATGACAATATGTTTGCAACCAGGGCTATGTCTGGGTCTACAAGTATGTCATGGGACGTCCATCGAGAAGGTCTGCTGAAGCGGCGTGCAGGATTAGCTGCTCTGATGACAACTAAAGGGATCGCCACTACCTCTACAGGTGTCAGAAGGCGAGTGTCAGCTACAGCGGTCAGGAAGAAGTCAACGAAACGATCACGACATCGTCTCAAGAATGGACTGGCAAACTGGAGGAGGAGAAAGCGGCGCCTGCTAAGAACAGTGCAGGTGGCTTCATGGGGAACACGCTCCCTGCCGTTCTTACCCTGGTCCCTTAGAATTAATTCCTACATGTTGTCTCTGGCAAACAACTCAAACCTATTGGAGACACTAAAATCTGTATGTGTCGTTCACCAGAAAACTTTTAGCAGCACACGACACACGCCCATGCTAACACTACATGGCGCTGTGTCCAAGCAAACGAACAAAACTCTACTCTATAAGGGGAGGATTACCTTTGGAAATCGAAATTTTGGACCCAAAAATCTATTTTTAGATTTAAACATATTTAGAGAGCTTATCCATTTATTTACTTGACAAGTACTTTATTTTTTTTTTAAATAATGCTTTAAAACATATTTTTTTAAAATTTTTCGGGTGTATATTAATGACGATTTTATAAGAAAATGCACAAATTCTCCATAGTTACAGGTTTAAAAATTTTTGTGAATTGCAAATAAAATAGTCATATTTGGTATCAATTTGTTCAGCGTCCAAAAGTCTTTTAAGATTTGGCATCACTTCTTAATCTTTTATTAGCACATTTTCGCTACGAAACTTACGTACTCTTTTTGATTAGTTTTGGTGTAAATATAGACCCGCTTATAAATGCTGCGTTCTGATATTCTTAGAATTCCCCTAGTGACTTTGTGTACCTCAGGTTATAGAAAATAAATGGCTGAACTGCCTACAGCGTTTTGAAATTTTCGTATGTGAAAAATTGTTGTACATCTAATAATTCTAATACTGTAACTAGTCAGACTAGTCTCTCTTGCGACTCTGCTGGATTGCCTGTGGATATCATATTATTCTAGTCTAGATTTATCTAGATTCGATATATAAAATATATAGTCTAGATATATATTGATAATATTCTAGAGCTTAGACTTCTACGATTGTGACTTGTTCAGTGATTGTCTTCAAGTTCATTCTTATTTGAGCTTGACTAAATCTAAGTCTTATCCATAATTATTATCACATTTACTATCATTAGTATCATCTAGCTCTACTGCTCTAGACATTCTAGCTCTAGTATTAGCCATGGGAAGATTAAAAAAAGAAGTAAACAACTTCTAGAGGCTCGCAAGATTGCCAAGATGAAGAACACTGTAGGCTTATGTCGAAAAGATCATGAACTAGATCTAGACAAAGTAACACCAGCTCCTTCAACTCCAGCTAACTCGTCGGTGTTGTTGTCTTTGCAAACAAGTTCCAAAAAAAAAAATGTTGATATTCCTGCTATGGACATTGGAAGCTCTAGCTCTCTATTTAATGATCAGTCAGCTAAACATACATATAGAACAATCATTGACATTAGTCAAATTGAAAAATTGCTTTCACCTCTTTTGTGTCCTTATTGTAATGCTGATGGTCTAACTTTGCATTCAGATGACAGCAGTCGTTTCGGGCTTGTATTAAAACTGAAACTTTACTGTGATAATTGTGGCACTGTGGTGAACGATGTTTTTACATCTGAACGCTCACTCAATGATAAAAAAATTTCCATCAACACATCTGCTGTTGTTGCCTCCTCGTTGTGTGGACTAGGACCATTAACTTTCAACAAATTTTGTAAACATTTAGACCTACCGGGTCTATCAGCCAAACATGTCTACAATAGGACAAATTCCATTTATAAGGATGCTGAAGATGCTCGTCAGGCTTTGCATAGTAAAACTATTCAACTTGTAAGAAAGGAACATGCAAAAAATAGCAATTCAGCTCTAAGTGATGATGACATTTTGGACATTGCCGTTTCATTTGATGGTACTTGGATGACCAGAGGACATAAATCAATGATAGGTGTTAGCTGTGTCATAGATGTATTGACAGGCTATGTCATTGATTTTGAATTACTATCTAGCTTTTGCCAAACTTGTAGCACAACTGGTACTAGACTAAAAGCACAATCTCCTGCACACTACAAAGAATGGTTTGAATTTCACAAACCTGATTGTGATATCAACTATACAGGTGAGATATTTTTCTATTGTTTTAAAACCTTTTACAGTAATTAAAATCTAGTTTCATTTTTATACTAACATGTTTTTTTTTAATTATTTAAAAACAGCATACAAAACAGTTTATTGTCTTTCCATTAACTTTTGTTTTAAATTTTTCAGGATCATCTGGAATGATGGAAACACATGCGGCCGAGATCTTGTGGAGGAGATCTATTGAGAAGTTAAAATTGCGCTACACCACTATGTTTTCAGATGGTGTATCTAAAGCCTTTAATAAAGTCTGTGAAACAAAACCCTATGGAGATGTATCTATAACAAAAGAAGAGTGTGTCAACCATGTGGGAAAAAGGATGGGCACTGCACTCTGTAATTTGGTTACAGATTGTAGCAAGAAAGGAATTTCACTTGGAGGTAATGATGTAGGAAAACTTACACAACAAACAATAAAAAAACTGTCCAGTTATTACACCAGAGCGATACGGAAACAAAATGATGCTAAGCAAATGAGAAATGCTATACTTGCGAGCATGTATCACAATTTTTCGACCGATAAGAGGTCGATGCATCCATCATCTGTGTCCTTCAGGTGCAGATTCTTGGTGTTTTTATAAGTCTTGTGAAGCAAAAAATGTAAAGCCTGGTAAACACAACCTCCATATACATACGCCTTTCAATTATGACTTACTAGCAGAACATCTGAAGCCTATATACAAAAGATTGTCAGAGCCTCAACTTCTACAACGATGTTTGCTTGGCTCAACTCAAAATGCGAATGAGTCTTTTCATTCATATATTTGGAATATTTGCAGCAAATCAAGATTTTCTTCACTAAAAAAAGGTAACTTTTCTGTTTTAGCTGCAATTCAAGTTTGGCTTTTCTTTTGGTAGTGAAATAAAAAGTTTTTTCAACTGCCAGGTAAGCAAAAGCAGCCAGCGACTTGGATTATTGAGACTTAATAATCCTCTTGAAAAATGCAGCTTATAAAAAACAACAAGTTGTAAAAAGGAGACTGTTATTAAGAAAGGAGGCTAAGGCAGGTAAAGAATTGCAGTTTATTGAAGCTGAAGGAGTTTCATATTCATCTGGACAATTTTAAATCTTTTATATAAGTTCCCAGTTTTTTATTTTTTTCTCATTTCTGTTTTTTCTTGATTAGTCTTCTTAAAAGTCTTAAAGCTTAAAAATTAGTTGGTTTAATGATGTGAAATTTTGAATAACACTAGTTTACATGTTGTTCTTTAACTTACAAGTGTTATATATTCAAATATAGTTAGTTAACTTAGTTTTACAAACATCATTTTATTTAAAATCAGTTTTTCTCAAAATGGCTGTTTTCCAAAAATGCATTCACTAAAATTTATAAATCTTTAGAAACATTACAGATATTTACATGAAATTTGAAACACTTAAAGATCTATTGTAATACTTTCATGTGACATCTTGATTTTTAAATATCTTGTTAGGTTTTCATTTTCTGTTGAAATGAATGTAAAAAAAAATTTTTTTTTTTTAAAAAAATGAATGATCAACTTTACTGTTACATGTTAAAAACAAATATTAAAATATAATAAATTTTGATATGTCACTTTATTCTTTGTTGTTTTCTTTTTCAAATGAAACAGATTTGACTCATATTTGTCTATTAGTTAAAATAGCATTTTAAAAATCATATACAAAAAACAAGATGGCGGCCGTTTCCATGGCAACCACTAAAGTCAAACACATTTTTGCTATGTTTTTTTAAAATCAGGATGAATTACTGTATCAACCATACCAGTTTAATAAATTTCTGATAAATATTAACGTAAATAGATTTCTTTGGCGTGCCTCCCAGTTTGATAAATTTCTGATAAATATTACCGTAAATAGATTTTTTAGGTGTGCCTCCCAGTACACTGGAGTGCACATTATAAACTTTTACATTTATCATGTGAATATATACTGTTGTTATAATTTAATTTTTTTTTTCTGTGTTTAGAACAATCACTCAATGTTGAAGATGCTAGGCGAAATGATATTTTGTTTGAAAAAGAAAATCGTCGTAGCAGTTCTGTGTTATAAAGATCTTACCGTTAACACCAGAGATCCATTAATGCAAGCTATTTCTTTGACGACGGACTTTTTGTATTGGTGTCGACACAATTAAAAATTATTAAGAAATCGTAAGAGATATCAATAACTAGTAAGACAACATCATTTAGGTGTATAAAAGCTAATGAGTTTCAGTACTACTGTCATTTTTGTATAGAAATTAATTGCTATTATCTTACGCTTCATACATATATGTGTATGTATCACATTTGTTTCATCACCTAGCTTCAGCTCTATATTGATCTTACGAGTAGGATGTTTTTTTTGTTTGTTTTTTTTTTAGTTTTATTTCTAAGGTACAGTGAGTTGCTTAAAATTATATGATGCGCCACACTGATTGTTTACTCCTAATTTCAGTTTCTTTGTTATTTTTATATACACAGCCTGTTGAAATTCGATGCATGGGAAGTAATCCAGTATTACAATTAAAATGTTGATATTGTTACGAATCTCACTATCCAGGCTCTCTGCAAACTGCACCATACACCACCAACTTAAAGAACTTGACAACTCATTGCTCCAAAGTAACGTTTCACTATATTCGATCATATAAAAGACTTTACAAGTTCCTATTCACAATTAGCATTAATAGGAATTTTGATTCACAGTATTCACATTGTATGAGTCTCTTACTTTTTGCTTAATATGAACATGTTTTTGCGAATTGTGGGTTTGAATACCGATGTCTACATATATATCGCTTATAGAGCCATATGCTTTGTGATCTAATTATGAAATAGACATATTTTTACTGTTGAAATGATGTTTATGTTAAACGTATTTGTGTGATATTATTTGGTTGATTGTGTTAATAGCCTAGTTACTCCAGTTGGACAATTAAACACGTAAATTCCAGTAATCGGTTGTGCAGATATATTTATAGCACAGAAGTAGAAATTTTAAGAAAAAAATATATTCAGTATTCTTCACCTGCATTATCCTACACAATTTTATGAACTTATGTCTTTATGTTTAGCGTTTGAGATGAAGTGGGATATCTTATACAAAGCTGTTCATAATAACAATTATTAACGTTTATTTATCTTCTAATTTGTACGAGTATTTGAATATGTTTATGTTTTCGCTGATATGTGTATGTACATCGTTTGTTTACTCTAATCGACGTACCGCTTTATAACATGGATTCAGAATAAAAATCGACTATTTTTTTTTTAATTAGTTCAGATTTTTTTAAAACACATGAAGTCACGTGGTTTCCCCTCCCCCCTCTTATATTGGTTTCAAAGGTTGTCATGGCCAGGGGTGTCAATGGGGTTAATGCCCCATTGTCTATAAAATACTCCTAATGGCATGCGTCTCAAATAGTCTCTGACAAGTAAGTCCAGAACCTGGCCTGCTCGTGTGGCTTGGATATTAAGCCCGGCGAAACTGCTCTTATTTACTATACTTGGTTGAAAACCCAAGGTTACTGAAGTACTCTGTGATGTATTTGTTTTTCAATGATAATATTTTGCTATAATCTACTAAAATACTTTCTTTTCAATTCAGCATTAACATGCTAAAAAAAGTGGAGAAGGAGAGAGACAAGGCTACATTTTTTTCCAATGTATTATTTCTCGGTAAAATAATCTGTGATAATCTAACGCTTCAAATAAGATCTAAATTGTTATATTTTAACAAGCTTCTGTATTTTATATTTCTAATCTCTTTTTTATTAGTTTTTTTAAAATTAAAACATTATGGAATGATTATAAAAATTGATCCAACGTTTCACAACATTTTTTTTATTTAATTTTTAGAATTAATATTAATATACAATAGTAATGACTAAATATTATTTGCTTTGTTGTAATACTGTTAATTGTAGTTGGCATGTCTTAAGAATGTTGCAATATTATGACTTCCATTCCAATCTCTGAACAGTGCCGTAGCAAGATAGTAAATATTGTTCCAGAGTCAAGAGAATGATGATGTCTCCATTAATTATGTTGTTTATTTATTTTTGTTTTTCAAGATCTACTATGAGCATTCAATGTGCCAAGGAAAAAATGTATGCTGTTTTCTTCAGTTGTTCTGCACTGCCGTACATGGTGTTGGTTATGTTGGGCTGTAGTGGAAGTTGGGTCTGCCTAAGTTGGATTAGAGAGGGGCATTCAAAGAGGATATGGTTTACAGTTTCAAAGGGGTGGGCGCAGTGTCTGCAAAGGGCTAGTTGTGTGGAGTTTATTTTGTTCAGGTGGTAATTTAATAGTGGTGTGTGTCCTGTTCTTAGTTGGAAGATTGTAGATTGTTCTTTGAGGGAAGGAAGTTAATACTGTCCAGTCTGTTAGGCGTAGTCATTTCTCTGTACATGGCTCTGCCTGTGTCTCCTGATTTGAGTCCACCTGATAAATAGTGAAGCTATTTTTGCCACTTAGTTGCACACTCCAGAATAATATATATTAGGACTGCTAATCAATGTTTTATGTGTAGCTCTGCTGAACGAGGGGAAAAATGGTCTACGAGGCCTTCCTAAGCTACAAAGCAAAAAGAGAGACACATAGAACAGTTAAACACAAAATAAGTTTTTGTTTTCGATGACAATTAAGTCAGCAAATAAAAGAAAAACTCAATACAATGTAGGTTAAATTAGGGAATATTATAAAAAAAACGTCCATAGTACAGCACTAGCATTCTCGGACCCATGGAGAGAATCAGCACCGATAATAGTACTCAGGGGTACCTCAAGGAAAAGTCTTAGGTCCACTACTATTCTTAATTTACATAAATGATTTACCAAATTGCATTACTTCAGGAACAAAAGTTACGATTGCATAATATATAGAACAATAAAAACAACACAAGACACAGATATTTTACAAAGAGAATTAGATGAATTACAGAAATGGAAATCTAATTGAAGCATGTCTTTCCACCCAGAAAAATGTCAGTTGTTAAGAGTAACAAAAAAAACTAAAACAAATTAATTCCACTTATTATATTCATGGCAAACCAGTAACACAGACTAAAAACGCATGGAATCCCCATATTGATGAAACTATTTTAAAAAATCAAACAAAGCATTAGGGTTTATTAAAAGAAATTTCTATAAATCAAATAAGAACATAAAACTAAAATGTTATTTAACCTTTAAAGGACCTTTTAACTCAAGAAAACATTAAGAAACTGGAACAGACACAAAATAGAGCAGTGAGATTCATAACAAACGAATATTCACATTTTACTTGAGTAACACCCTTAGTAAGATAACTAAATTTAGAAAGCCTTCAGGACAGAAGACTGAAAAGTAAAGTAGCAATTATACATAAAATACTGTAATCTTCAAATACAAAAACACAATTTAATAAAATACTCTGAAAGACACAAAGATAGAGGCACATTCTTCGTCCCATATGCTAGGACAAATTTGTACAAATACTCCTTCTTCTCTATTGCTATTAGAGCATGGAATGGGTTGCCTGAGCTAACCAGTGACGTGGCAGAATTTAAGTCATAGGTTAATATGCATGACTAAATGCATGACGCGTAGGACGTAATTATCTTCTTTTTTAAAATAACGTCTGTATTATATAAGATAAGATAAATTCAAGTCGTAAACCTTTTTTGTAAATGCATTTTAAAAGCAATCACGATAACGTTAACAATAATACATATTCGTGATAGTAATAACCTGCAAAGTGTAAAATTTGACATTCTCTAGAATACATGATGATTTCAAGAATATTAAGAAAGGATTTGTCCATTTTCTACTTTGTCTAAACAATGTATAGTAAGCATAGCTACATGAACTCAGTTGCAACCTACATACCGTTGTCAACATGGTTTTATCTTTTATTTACGTTTTAAGTGACTGTCTTCTACAAAGGCTTTCCTCTTGGAATCAAAAGTTCGCCCCACGGCCTTCGTCTCCGTTTCTTTTAGAGAGGCAATCTGTTCCCAGCTATTTTTCTCGTTATGGTGCCAGTGTTGATCTCTAATCTGACACCGCCGATAGATAGATTGATTGATAGATAGATAAATAGATAGATAGATAGATAGATAGATAGATCTAAATAGTTTCTGACAGTTGACCTATTTGCTTACTCTTGCCTTAAAAAGGAAGATATTTGTAAAATATGTTTGTGTTTAAACGTACGTTTTATGTAAAAGAAAATAGCTTTTTTTTAATATTTATTACATTTCGTACTTAATTTGTTGTGTAATCCCATATATACACGTGCCCCTTTATCATGTCAGTTACTTGGGATTTTGGCTCGTATAGATCAAACCCTGGCCACCAAGATAACATGATCCGAACTCATACCATATGACCAGGCAGCCATCCACAAATTGCTTGTCACCACAGTGCAGCTCCCGTCATGTCAGATATAGTCATGCAGGGTGTAGCAATGTTCCGGATGAGGCAAAGTCACTTTAAAAAAATAGCAACATTGAGTCCAGCGTGATGAGAACCCAATTGAGCCCAAAATAGCTGGAGATGCCATTAGTTCAAAGTTGATACGGCGGTAAGGTTATCAAAGGTGAATATTGTACAATCAGTGTTACGTGTTGCTAATTGTACATAATTGGCTTTGATTAATATGACATTAAAGTGTTAAGCTATTTTTGAGCCTTGGGTTGTCAAGTTCTTTGAGCTGTTTGTGTCGTGTGGTTGCAGTGTTGTTATTATAGCTATTATAATAACTTTTAATGGGTCCTCAAGATGATAAAGATCTTAATAATTATCATATCTAGAAAACACTTCGTAAAAAAATGCAAACGCAGGAAGTCGACAGTACCTAAAACGTAATTTCGTCAAGTAATATAAACTTACTTTAAGAGCTAGTGAAAGATTCGATAAAGACAGAATGACACCACTAGTATCTGAACAAAAATGGAAATTTTATATATGTTATAAGATGCCCGGAAATTCTAATATAAAAAATGCCTAACAATTCACTCGAAGAGTCAAGTGTATGAATCACCTATCTCTCAGCAAGTGATAGGATAACATAATTGATCCTTTTAGCCGACGAATGACAGATAATATTCGTACAGTTTTTAATATTCGTATAATTTGTAATTTCTTTCTTTTATTAAATTCAAAAATACATAATGCACAAAGAAAACATTCCTCCATTTTCCTCTGTTATTCTCTTTCAATGACTGGTTCACATTAGCTAAATGGCTACTGGTCGTGTGGTATGCGCGTTGGAAAGTCGTCCAGACTTCTCGATGGTGCCAGATTCATACGCTGCCCTCTCCCATTCCCCGTCGTTCCGTGGAAGGTCTGGACTAGAAATCACACTCATAGTAATATGATTTAATTGCTTGTGTGAAACAGTTGCGAAAGAAGGGGTTTCAGGTACAAGCTTTTCAATATTTTTTTAAAGCCATTAAAAAAAAAAGTGTTCACCTTGTGTTCAAAATCAAAGGCTGCATCCTCCTCAAACCGATGTGCAAGCCACTGAGCAAGCCAAAAGTTTAAAAGTATTCTTATCTATTGTTAGTTTGACATTTTAAAGCGTCGACCTAATTCTGTGCAGGTAGCTTATTTCCCCTTAGTAATTACTGTCTCATGTATATACAAGTTAATTAATTATGACTAATTGATAAATAAATGTTGAATTATTATTTAGTTGATTCATGTCAACCAAGAAAGTTTCAACTTGATCCAAGAATGGAAAGTTGGAAAATTAATGTATACAGAATTGGTGACAGACACACAGCCAGAGTGAGTTGATGAAAAGGATGGCTGCTTCATCGGGCGGAATGCGTGCAGTACTTATAAACTTTGTAAAAAGGAAATTGACTGTGTTCATACAGATAAGTCGACCGGAAAGAATCTCTTAATACTTTTGGACGTACAAATCAGATTAAGAAAAGAAGTTGTTCTTATCTTATACAGGATATCCTGCTCTTATTACCTATACTATATAGTAGAATGTAAGGTGTATGTACGTATGTATGTATGTATGTATGTATGTATGTATGTATGTATGTATGTATTAATGTATGTATGTATGTATGTATGTATGTATGTTTGTATGTATGTATGTATGTATGTATGTATGTATGTATGTGTGTGTGTATGTATGTGCCGAATAAAAAACAAAACCGTTTGACCAATCTTGATAAAACTTTACAGAAATATTCCTTGGGTACTAACTTAGACCGTAGTGTCTGTATTGTAGCCCTAAAACAAATTTAAGACCCTCAAAACAAATTTGACCAATTCTATAATATTCATTATAACTTCATCGATCTAGGCTATGTTTACCATGGATCTAGATCTAGATCTAATTTTAAGAATTACACTTTGCGCAGATAGTTTTTTACTTTGACACATGAAAATACAAAATATAGTCTATTGATTTCAATATTTAATAAAATTAAGCTTCAAATATGTGTTTCAAAAGCATTTTTACACAAATTCGTTCTTTATATCTGTGAATTTAGAAGTCCTTTCGTACATTCTTTTATTAGACATTACCCGAATGGTTACACATTTCTCTACTCCTAGGTGTAAAACTCTAATTCAACTCTAAGATGATAGAACTTTTCTTCGCAAATATAGTTTTATATTTTAACACATGAACATACTATTTATAGTCCATTAATTTCATTTTTAATCAAATAAACATTCAAATTTGTTTTTCTAAAGCATTTTGCATACATTCATTGACGTGTTGAGATATATTCTAATAGTTTCATTTATTAATCGCGTAATCTAATACAAAGGTCACGCATGCGCAGACCTAAATGTTACGAATCTTTTTTTTCTAGGTCTAATTCAACTCAAGATGATATAACTTCGCTTCGCAAAGATAGTTTTAAACTGTAACACATAAACATACTAATTATAGTCCATTCATTTTATATTTTAATCAAATTAAAATTCAATTTTTTTTTCTAAAGCATTTTTACATACATTCGTTCGCCATTAGTGCAACTCTATTCTCGTCCGGTAAGGTTCCGTGTCTGTTGTACCTGTCATTTATCCTTTTCTTTGATCAGAATTGGAGAGTGTTTGAGACACACTGAGGAAATTGACATTCTTTACATTTTGAAGAACTCTACGAAAGGTCATTGAAGTAATCACTAGCCGGAGCCTGCAATTTTTTTATTGGTTGACCTAAGTTCACCCTGACCTTAAACAAGCGATCAGCACATGAAAGTTTGTTTTGATAGTAAACTCAAGATAGAATATGAATGGAGTTTCGTACTCCAGTATCGTTTACGTCAACGTAGACCACGCCTAGAGATGTGTATAGATCATTATGTTGAATCAACTCTATATAAAATGACATACCAATCAAAGAAACATGACATTTCTACTAGAACCGTATTTGGTTAACCTAATTTGTCATCGACTAATTTGGACTTGCAGCTACTTTTTGTATACCGAGGTGAATGCGTCACTCCCCATTTTTATTGACATCACCACCTGAAGAGAGAACCTCACATCGGTGTGGGTAAAACTGAAGACTTTAGACGACACCGATACTATATGTGTGATTGAAAATATCGGCACCAGGATTTATTTAAGACGTCGCTTGAAGACAGCTGAGACGTCTTTACGTTGAGTGTTCGTCACCACTCTAGTGACACGCTCGCTGTCCAAACACCACGTGTGCAGAAGAGGGCTCTATGTGTAGACCTCTCTCTACTTATGGCCATTTTAAGTCGTATAGTTTATGTTTCAGCGGCTTTATATACTTGTGGATTATATGAGCTGAGGTCATCCACTCACGTACAATGTGTTCATCTTACATGAAGGCGACTACTCAAGTACTATTGGATGATCTACCTTTAATACATTTTGGATATTAAACTGGACTTGTGCGCATCGTCACCCTCTTGGTCATTGTTATACGCCAAGGAAACAGCAAGTGCCTGTACCACTGTATCTAACATATTGGATTACTAGATCGTCGTGCATTGAACCCATTTGATTATTTGTATATCTGGTATCTCTTTGAATTATTATTTTACTACTTCACTAGATAATCTTTTTTTTTTGTATGCACACATTATTATTACTATTAGTATTATGTAGATTTTTAAAAATAATTTTGCTTTGTATATGTTTCATTCTCTATATCTGCTGATTAACAAAGTGCTTACAAGGAGGCCGAACATCGACCCGACACTCCAGAAGTTCTACATTCTTAAAGTAACACCGTCGTGTCATCTCTTTCCTTGCATCAGATACAGATAAGTCGAGAGTGTTTTTGTCTGTTGTATCGGGGCATTCGGGGTCCAGTGTACATTGCCTTGTCAGTAATGGAGATTGAGGGTGGAATTTTTTTTTTGTGTTGATCTTTTTACAAATTATTATCAAATGTAAATTGAACGTTACTTTAACTTAATCTCCACGCGAGCTGATTTAAACTTTTTAGTAATAGTTCTTATTCATTGTGATTACCATGGACGAGTTTAAACCTAGGTCAATTGAGGTAATAATAGAACAGGCCCACATGTTTGGAGCTGCGGATGAGGAATTACGAGAGTTTGTTTTAAATCAACACAAACTAGATTTAGAGAGATGAACTCTAGAAGTGAATCTCATTGTAATAGAAGCAGAGGAAAGGAATGAAATAAGGAAGATGGAGTAAACAAGCCGAAAAGAGAACTTGAAATAAAACTGTCCATACAGGGAGATGGGCCCTATAAATAAGAAATGGAAAATTCTGATTTAAATTATGAGTATAATGATAAGTCAGACAAAGCCGACAATGCATCTGACAGTGGAATAGAAACTATAAGAGAAGAAATTAAAAATGCCTTATTTACTAATAACGAACAAAAGTATTGTCAATGTATAATAAATGATATCAGTGAGATAGAAAAGGGAAATGCAATTAAAAATGTCTTAACTAATATGGAACTAAATTATTGTAATTATATTATTAATGATATAAGAGTATGAGAGAGAAAGAAGATAAGGAAGTATTGATGGAAAATGTCTTAAAAAATAAGGAACTAAATGACTGCCATTATATTGAAAATGATATCAGTGACAAGCCAAATAAAAGAGAAGAAAGTGAAAATGTCTTACCTACTCAAGAAATTATCGATTGTCAGTTTATTGACAATATTATTGTTCCAGTTCTGAGCCCATTGCACAGAGTACACAAACCATTAAAAAGATTAAGCCTAACAAAAGGAGTTTATCAAGTTGTTGGTGGGGGTAAGTTAAACCAGACCCCAATTGGCTACAAATGTTTTTGTACCTAAAAATCCTCAGAAAACGAAAAATAAGTCTTATATAAGTTTAGTCAAGTTGGCAATAGAGTAATTCAGCCTTATATATCTTCAAGTATTTTTTTTTTACCATATCTTAATAGTTATTGTATTATTCTAAATACACTAAATATTACTAACCATAATATTTACTTTATTCCATACTTTCAGCTCAGATCTCAGATACATTTCTCTCAGTCTCATATACAGTTCTAGCGAGGAAGTGTCTCCTATTAGGATAACATAAAATTTGTCTAGCTATTTAAGAGCTCTTATGTATTGTGCTTCTAAACAGCATTCCCTAAACCAACAAGAAGCCTATATAAAAGTGCACAATATCATCAAGTCAAATTTCTTATTTCCAAACAGGACAATTAACATG
This sequence comes from Biomphalaria sudanica, assembly GCA_036873155.1. Taxonomy (NCBI): domain Eukaryota; kingdom Metazoa; phylum Mollusca; class Gastropoda; family Planorbidae; genus Biomphalaria; species Biomphalaria sudanica. Next base: position 2,781,619 of record JAZGLO010000933.1, on the reverse strand, counting down.
TCAGCATTTTTTATTTTACATTTTGTCAGCAAGATTTTCTTATCTAGACGACCTCAAAATAATTTTAGAACATCGCACTGACTAATAGATGAAGTATTAATGTATGGTTCAGTGCAAATATTCATAAATCAACCATTGTGACTTTTGTTCCTATATTACAGGCCATTTTTTGCTGTTGATATAAGATAATCTGTGCCCAAAGTTCTCAACTTTTGTGTCGCCTCCGTCACACATGTACTGTGCTCAAAGACATTTGATTCTGCTCCTAAATTGATACTGCTGCGATGCATTGTAAAATGAAACTATAATCTAGATCTAGAGCTATTTATTTATGATATTTGTTTTAATTTGTGATAACAAACTTCCTTCTTTTGACCTACGTCTGAATACGCGTTAGAATTCCAAACAATGCAAATGTAAAGAGGGCGGATTCGTCAAAACATTGAGAACCTTTGCATAGTGCAGCGAAAAACTTAAAATCGCATTTATATCATAGATCTGCCAAGTCTGGGGTTTTTTTTTGTATTCCATTGACAATTATGTGCCTACCTCATAACACTTTCTGTACCTGTTGGACATTTTTTTGAGATCCAAATTTATCAGAAAATTCTCTACATTTTTAGAGTACAAAAAAAGAGAGAAAACGGACACCAGTAAGACTCGTCTTTGTTTCTTCTCTGGGTACCCAATAGGAATGTATTGAGATATATAAACAGACAAAGCATTATTGATACAACGTTTTGAAAATAGTCATAATGGGCATTTGCAATGGCACAGGTCAAAAGTTATCAGGTGCTTCCACCCCTAAAGAAGGACAAAATAGAAGGATACACACACAGTTTAATTCTACTGTAAAGACAACCCTGAAATGTTATGAATGAAACAAGCCTGGATATTAAAAGTTGCAAAACGTTCATAGACTTATATATACTATATCTAGACTTGACTTGGAGACTTTTTAACACTACAAAAAATGTCGTGAAATTTTTTAGAAAGTTGGATCAAGACGTTGTTTTGTAAAGTAGTTAAAAGAAGAACCTGAACTTTGAAATTCAATCGAGCTTGAAATTGAAACATCCAAATAAATGCCGTTTAAACTGTTTTAATTAAGATCAAAATCATTAGTCCATGTCTTCATTAGTCCATGTCTTCATTAGCCCATGTCTTCATTAGTCCATGTCTTCATTAGCCCATGTCTTCATTAGCCGATGTCTTCATTAGCCCATTTCTTCATTATACCATGTCTTCATTAGCACATGTCTTCATTAGCACATGTCTTCATTAGCCCATGTCTGTATTAGCACATGACTTCTATTTTATGATCGCCTTGACCTTAAGTCAGTGGGACTGTCTTTGCAGCCTCCATTAACTCTGTACACTCTAAATACTTCAACTTTATGTATTCGTAATCCAATTGTTGATCGTCATATTTTCAGCCAATCCACAACTTAGCCGAAACTAAAAGACAAAAATTTAAAATATAAGGAAAAAAATCAACACTCAAAGACATGATATTTGTACGGAAAATATGAATCTAACTTAACTACACACGTTTAAAACTGATTATATATACACTCATAAAATTTCAGAAAGTAGCAAAAAATAATCACTTTAATCTATTTAAACTCTATAGATGTATACAGTTTAAAAAGTTAATATCTTTAGCTTTACATCTTTAGTTATTAATATAGCTTTATATCTTTAGTTGTATATCTTTGGCTTTATATTATAAGCTTTATATCTTTAGCTTTATATCTTTAGCGTTATATCTTTAGCGTTATATCTTTAGCTTTATATTATTAGCCTTATATCTTAAGCTGTATATCTTTAGCTTAATATCTTTAGCTTGATATCTTTAGAGTTGTATATCTTAAATTTATAAACTTCTTGATATAACTCTCTAGTATTATTTATAAATGTACATATCAATCCTAATAAATACATTCTTGTAATATAAAAATAATAAGTCAATAAAAAACATATTGGTGTCAGAAAAGCCAAAGAAATGAAAAACAATCCATTCAAAGTAACGGATGAAAGTTCTTCAAAGTCTCATCAGATGTTTTACTTCATCTCTTCATGCAGTTCCAGTTCAAAGTTTTGAAATATTACAGTTGCTGAATGTAGCTTGCAGCATTCTGTGACATAAGTAGTATACAAGGTAATAGAAGAAACTTCCTGGGTCAAAGAGTTTGGTATAGTAAGAATAAAGTCAAAATCAATTAAAAAATGTTGATGGTCAATGTGAATCGGAAGTTTTCTTTCATAAACGCAAAAACACAAGGGGCCTATTGTTTGTTTGAAAAGGTAACTGGTTACGGGCTATAAATAAATAAAATTAACCTGCAAATGTTTGTTTCAAAAGCATTTTCACATAAATTCGTTCCTTATATCTGCGAATTCAGATTTGCTGACTAACATTCTTTCATTAGACAATACAGTAATGTTACACAACTTCCCATTACTAGGTCTAAAACTCTAATTCAACTCTAAGATGATATAATATCTCTTTGCAAATATATTTTTATACTTTAGCACATGAACATACTAATTATAGTCCATTCATTCATATTTTGATCCCAATGATATTCGAATAGGTTTTTCTAAAGCATTTTTACCTGAATGCAACTCTCTCTATATATATATGAGAATAAAAAAGCAGCATTTCTCAAGCTTTGGCGAAAAACAAAACTGGGGCAGCGCTATAAGGTTCTATTGTGGGGTTCGGGGCGACAAAAGCATTTTCCTGCTTTTTTTCACTGCAGAAGCAGATTCTCCTGACATCTACAGCTCATTATTTATCAGTGACATTTGGGCGAAGCCCCGACGCCAAAAGTGTTTTCTTGCATTCTTTACTGCAGAAACGCATTCTCCTGACCTAAAGCTCATTATTCATACTATTAAAAAAGGACCGTTTGAATAATGTTGTACTTGAAAAATATTCTAATATGAATTTATAGGCCCTAATACATTGCAAATAAAACTGATGTGTTCCTTGAAAAGATAAGATACCCCACATATTTAGATTTTGGATTTGAGGATCGCCGCAGAAATAAAATATTATTCCATAAATAATATTCAAGAAAATTGAAGTATAAATTGTGAGTTATAGTCCCAAATTTATTTAACTTGAAAAATATTAGATTGAGTAAAGGTTGGGAAAAGGTTTAGAACTCATCTCAATCAAGACTTTTATACTGAAAAATTTCGTTTGAATTCTAACTTTTCCAATGCAAAGTCCTTCTTAAAATAATTATGATAAATTCATGTGAAATTACATAATTCTGTTTGGAAATTTGAGGGGCGGTAGAGTGAAAACATTAATACTTGCTCATTTCATAATTTCTGCTAAAGTTTGCATTTGGCTTTAAAGAATACGGGTGGGGCGACTCGATACAAGAATTTAATTTATAGTATATATAAATTATATTAGTGACAGATATATTTTAAATTTTGTAATTTCTTAACTATAATACAAATAGAAAAAGTATTGATTTGTCCGATGGGAGAAACGCTATTGCATGTATTGCCCCTCCCACCTGGTACAACCCTTTTTCATTTAAATTTACTAATGATACAATTTGAGATTAGAGTGTGGTACGACATAATATACAATACGTAGTTTATATTATATAGATATTCAACTAATTTTGTTCACAAACTATGATTCCCCATAAAAATAGGACCGCCCTTCCCCCACTCAGAGGGCTAGAGTGGGTAGGGCAGTACATGCAATCGCCCTCCCCACACCCAATCGGCTAATAGGGAACAACAAAACGACAATATATAAAGATCGGTTAAAATATCAATAATAAGTTATAATCATATAGATATTTAACTGATTCTGTTAGCAAGCTGTGATTTCTACAAATAAATTGGACCGCCCCCCCCCCCCACTGGAAAGTGTATGGGGGGCCGGATTGATACCATCACCCCCTCCCGACCCCACCAAATCGGCCAACATACTAGAGGGGGGCGAAATAATCTAGAAATAGGTTGAAATATAAAAAATTAGTATATTATTAACATAAGTAATAAATTCGTATACAAATTTTGTAAATGCTGTAATAAAATTCTTTCGCCCCCCCCCCCTGGGGGGGGTCAGCCGAGTGACAGGAGGCGATCGCCCCTACCGCCCCCCCCCCTGAATCCGCCAGCTATCTAATGCACTATATCAGTGACTACATCAGCGATACGCAAGTTAAAAATCCCAATCCCAAGCGCTTTACCGCTCAGCTACCGCGCCTCTCCTGGCCTAACTGAAGTTTTCTAGTTGATGTAATTGTTTTGAAAAAGCTTATTCTCTTATTCGAATACTCAAGAAAAAATAAATAAATAAGATTTCACAATAAAGAAAAGTTAACGACAATGAAGTTTGCAAGATTACTATTTGTTTAAATCTAGGTCTAATTTATAATGCATACTAATTAGCTTTTTCTCTTTATAAAACAGCTTGCATAACTGATTTAAAAAATTAGATTTTTCGCTTTTAGAAAAAAAAAAGTAGCCGTTGCATCAGAACTTTAAATGGTTTAAAATATTGTGATGTCGTATTTTCAATATCTTTTGTAGTTTACGAGATTTAAAAGAAACGGACGGACAGACGGACAGACGGACAGACATTTCATACAAAACTAATAGCGTCTTTTCCCCTTTTGGGGGCCGCTAAAAACAAATTCTTCGCTCTGAATTCAAACTTTAGTAATGTATTGTCCTTATGCCGTTGTTCTAGCCATTGACTTAGCTACGGGCTGTTGTTACTTTCAAATTTAAGGCGACGACCTAATTCTGTACACTTAGCGTATCTCCCCTAAGCTTGTACTGTCTCTTAAAATATACATGTATATTTTTAAAAAAGGTAATTATGACAGATTGATAAAATATTCAATTATTCTAAGTTTTAAAATGAAATTATTTTTTTGGAAGCTAAATAATTAATCAAAATATGTAATGAACGTAGCAAATTAATTTTAGTTTGCAATATAACGAAAATGTATAAGCAGATTCTTCTTCTTTATTGTTCTCCTTTTACATGTCGGAGGGTTCAGATCAGTAATTCTATATCTGGATGAACTGCACAGTGGTTTCCAGCTCAGGCAGTTCTCAGTATAGTTTTTGTTTTATAGGAAGGTTTTGGGGCTAGTGTCTTGTTCGTGCCTCTTGATATAGTTAGCAGCTTTGACAGACATGGTCAGCATTCTCTGGTGATGCTCCACAAGGGCAGTTTTTGCTCGACTCGACTTAAAGCTTTCGGAACATATGTTGCCTCATTCTGTTGTGTCCTGTTCTGAGTAGAAAAAATATGCGTTGGTCATGTCGAGATAGCTTATAATAGGCGTTATCAGCAGATGAGGCCGTTTCTAGTTCAGTCAGCAGGCTAAAAATCATTAATTATCCATAATTTTAGCAATTAACGAATTATAACAAAATGTATAAATTTAGAGTCCAATATTTAGTATGGGAACAAACAAATACAATGACATGTTTCTTGCAGTCAATTATAAATAAAACATGATTCTTTAAATTGCTTACCTTCAGAGCAACTGTTTTCCTATACATTTACTTCCTTTGTCATCAAAGCCATGCACCATGGAACGTAATCAATACGACGGAAGAAGGACGAACGTTTGTCTGTCTTATGCGATGCGGACGTTTCTATTTTGTGACCTACTTTTTTTTTTTGGGGGGGGGGGGGTTGGAACGTATGCTTATAGAAGTATAACATTTCTTTTACATGTAATATCAAGAAAGTGTGGATTTAAGTTGCGTGGCAAGAAATTTGCCGATATTTGAGGGCCCGGGGGCATGACCTCTTTGGGTGCCCCTGCATTTTGCGTAATATTTAATGTGGTGGCCCTGGGACCTGGGGGATTCTCAAATTCTCCCCCTCCCTTTCTCCACTCTAGCTACGCCTTTGGTTTATTGTACAAGTGTGAGGGCAGAGAATTAAAGACAAATTGTATTGTAAACACTAAACAATTTAGTTATTTTCTATTTGATAATGGTTGACATGAATTTTATAAAAGAAAAAGAAATTAAAATGGAAAGTACAAAATTACTTAATAAGTTTAAACTTATTGTTTTCCCATATTGCATGTCAGTTTTTTTGCCAGTAACATTCGGGTAGAGAGTAACAGTGACAATTTTTTTTTCTTTCACAGGTATACTCCAGTATGTACAAGATGTTTTGTAGTATGTGCCATTCTCAAGTTCTTCATGATGATACGTGATATGTTCGTAAACATAGCCTGACTGAAACATATACGTACAATATAAAAAGCTCGTTCGTTTCATACTCCGAGCTACTAATTGACGAAAAAGAAGTAAAGTTTCCCTTTCAGACCATTTGATCTATGAGCTAATGTGTCCATCTATTTTTGTGGTCCAAGGCTATTAACGAGTGTGTCATGTGGTCACCATATGGACAACAGCGCTATTTTCATGCTTGTAGTATGCTCAGAAGAGGCCAGGTGGCTGAGGGCTAAAGCGCTTGGCTTCTGAACCGGGTGTCCCGGGTTCGAATCCTGGTGAAGACTGGGATTTTCAATTTCGGGATCCTTGGGTGCCTCTGAGTCCACCCAGCTCTAATTGGTACCTGAAATTAATTGGGGAAAAGTAAAGGCGGTTGGTCGTTGTGCTGGCCACATGACACCCTCGTTAACCGTAGGCCACAGAAACAGATGACCTTTACATCATCTGCCCTATAGACCACAAGGTCTGAAAGGGGAACTTTACTTTTACTTTTTAGTATGCTAAGAATCCTATGGTCCAATCTCATTTGTGGACTAGTGGGGACAGGGGGTATCTGGGAGAACGTTTTCCGTGCTGCCTTTAGGCGTTCAGTAAACACAACACTGCTCGAGTCGGGTGTCGATATTCATGGGTAGCCAATCCAAGGTCAAGCGTAATAAGCCTCTTGACCTTGCTTCATGAGATCTTCATTAACCGACAGCCATAGAAACAGACGACCATTACATCATGTTCCAAAATTCTCCCATAGATAGTAAGGTTGGAAAGAGGAAGTTTACTTTATTTTAATATTTGTCATATAGCTTTTTCATCGGAGAGTATGGTAATGAATAATCTGGCATTTCTATTTACCTTATATCATTTTCATTTAACAAAACATACGTTTAACTTGTATGGGATAATGTTTCAATGTTTTATACATATATGTGCCATAACATTAATTACGAAAATGTAAGATTTCGATTTCAGGAAAACATAAATCTAATTTAAAAATTGACGTATTTTAGCTAGAACATTATATAATATTTAAAGAACAGAAAGAAAAAAACTAGAAGTATTTTCCAATATTTTTTAAAGGCTCAGGCAACAAAATAAACAGAAAACAATATCTTACGTCATTATATGTAATATTGAAATGACATAATGCTTTGGGATACACTTTGTCAATAGAACATGTGATGGTAAATTCTTCCAACAAACACTCTGGTTCACCATGAATAGCTGTAAAAAAACAGATTTATAAACATTTTTTTTAAAATGCATTTAGAGTTTGCATACTTCAACAATTTTTTATTAATCTTAATATTTAAACCATATAGTTATTTTTAGATTTGCAATATAGCAAGCAATAATAGATCAAATAGTAGAAGATAAAAAATACTATTAACTCTTTCTCTACGTAATTAATTTTTCCACTTTTCGACTGAATTCTTCATTTTACTCATTACATATAAACGAAGTGGTCGTCTCCTTTCTATTAAGACTAAAACAGATTTAAAAACTCCTTTATCCCACTATCGGTCAGAGTGTTACAAAATCAGCTGTCGTCATCGATAAGTACATAAAAGTCAAATTCATAAAGCGCTGGTTGTGAATGTGTATGTGTTTTGTGTGTGAATGTTGTTCGAATTTTTCATGTATATTATTTTTGTACAGTACTTACGCTATGGTTGTCAATTGTAGTCAAACTGAATGTCCATTAGATTTGATCAATAAAATTATCTTATCTTATCTTATCTTGAATTACAATTTAGATGGTATAAACATGAAGGTCAAGTTAAACAAATATTTATTCCTGATTGCATCTGTCACCAGCTTGTCAGGTATGCTAGTTGTTTAATATGTGGTTAATATAAAATTCGTGCAGCTATTTTCATTTTTGTTTTACATTCTTAGATAATTAATGAAACTTATGTAATAGCTATTTAAAGAGAAGTTATTTAAGATTTTAAATTACACAATTTTCTAATTCAGACCCTTCGATGTGGCCAGCACATCAGTCTACAGCAGGGGTTCTCAACCTATGGGTCGCGACCCCCTTGGGGGTCGATTGACGATTAGCCAGGGGTCGCCTAAGACCATCAAAAATATGGATTGTTGTCTGTTCTTCTATTACTGTATGTGTGTGTGTGGGGGGGGGTCGCGGCAGAGTTGGGGATTGTAAAAAAGGGTCGCCGATCATAAAAGGTTGAAAACCGCTGGTCTACTGTCTTTAATTTTCCCCAACTTATCTCAGGTACTCATTAGAGCTGAGTGGACTCAGTGGCGTCCTAAATATTCAGAAATTAAAAAATCACAGTTTTCACCAGAATTCGAATCCGGGATCAAGGTTCAGAAGCTAAGCGCTTTACTAGTTAGCCACTGCACCTTCAAAATTATTCTTATTTTTATTATTCCTCCTATACGCTTGCAAACTCTTAATATATTCATTAGGACTTTTTTTTTATCATACCTTTAGCGGAAATAATTTCTCTTGACTGAGACGTTATTCTACATTCAGGATTAGACGTACAAGAATATTTCTGTACTTTCCTATTTAGAAATCATTATGTGGACTGTTAATAGAAGTTCACCGAAAACAATCCTTATAATAATAAAGTATGGAACATATCGGATTAGAGAAAAAATATTACCATTAGCTTTGTAAAAGGAGGAGAAAGAATTGATTTTAAAAACTCTTTATGTTACTTTTTAGTTAGGAAGTTCAAAAGAAAGTACTCGATGACGTTGAAATCAATGTTTACATATAAATAATGTTTTCCCCTTCAATTCATAAGAAAACGCACTACCTATATAATATGTCACTAGAAGAACTTGATTATCCTAAAGCGTCTGAAAATACTTTTTTATACTATAATTTATATGGATTATTAGTTAAAGTGTTTTTGAAGGCATTAATAGCAGGGTTGCACAATGTTTTATACTATTAATCGATAGGTGTTACGTTCATCAATAGTGCTAGATGTTACAATCAAACTTAAGATGTCACGTTGAAGCACAATCAATGATCGTAATTGCCGAGGATCTTGAAATCGGCTTTAATAAGATGATCGTATAGAAGTAGCTAGATCTAGTTGATAATACGATCATTCAGACTGTTGCCAGTTGATAAGAGAATCATCTAGAAGTTGCCAATCGCTAAGTCGATCTAGGTATGTTACTATATTCAATGAAGGAACTTCTCTTCGTCTAAAACAAATGCTTTAATTCAAAACTTGAAAAAGATATTCACAAATAATTACATAATTAAATGTACTTGAATAGAACAGAATAAATATAATTCTGCTGAATAAAATGATCTACACAATAATGTAAAATATACGTCTGAATCCTAACACGTTCCGTCCGACACTGACTAAAAACTATAATCTTTTCCTCGGGTATCGCGTTGTAACGTGTCTAACATCCCCTCGTTGCAATGCAAACCAATAAATGCAACTCAATGTACAATAATTAATATTTTAAACCAATCATATTTATTTCCAAACATGATCCTGCTGCGTGATAGAAAATTTCCCCGAAAAAGTTATTTTATAGTTTCTTCAATATAGGGATTCCAAGACAGTTTTTCATTTATTATAACACCTAGGTACTTTGCGTTTTTAGTTTGTGCTAATGGTTTACCATAAAAAATATATAAGGAATAAAATTGTTTTTTTTTTTTTTTTATTAACAATTAGTAGCTGACATATTTCTGAGAGGAAAGACATGCTCCAATTTGATTCCCATTTATATAATTCATTTAATTGTCTTCTGTAAAATTTCTGTATCTTGTGTTATTTTTATTGTTCTATATATTATGCAATCGTCTGCAAATAGTCTGATTTTGTTCTTGAACTAATGCAATTTGGTAAATCATCTATGTAAATTACAAATATTAGTGGACCTAAGTTATATTTCTAATCCAGGTCTGTGGTTGGTTCAGAAGAGATCTAGTGTGTTGCTTAATCTAGTTTGTTTTTGTTTTTTTTTAAAGAATTTTATCTCAACTTACGTAGTGTAATTTTTGATTGAAAAAATATTTATATTTATGGTTAGTGTTTTCCAATTTATATTAGTTGTATATAATCGTATATTATCTATTAAACTAAATAAGATAATTAAAGAATATAGAATTTAATTTTACACAGTTGTTGTACTTACCATATGCTTCTAATTTACAAGTTTGGGTGTCCAATTCAGGAAATGAAAATTCCCAATTTCCAATCGCTGAATTATTTTTTTTCTGTTCTCTCCAACTGCCATTGATTGATATTGTAATGATAAGGGTATTGTTTTCAAACCATGTTTTGTTGTTAAAATTAATAATAAAAGGATTACAACAATTAATAGAATAACAACCTCTCTTATCGCAACTTAATAAATCTGTATTTTGCTTAGAAATTGTCACAAATGGTTTAGTAAAATTAGTTATCTCTAATGACAGTACTGCTTCATCCTTGGATAATTCATGCACAGGATCACATTTCAAATTAAAATTATCTGAAATTCAGAATACATAATGTTAAAACATAGTTAATTTATAGTAACTTCATCATTTGTGTTATAGATTTTGCTTTATATAATATACGGTATTATAGTTCGAAATACTTTGCAGAGAAAAAAAGACACATGAAACTAAAAAGAACTTTCAAAACAAAGTTTTATTGTTACCTCGTTTCCTCATAACAATATCTATATACATTTTTTAAAAAGTGCTAATATACATTCCTCGTTGTCTATATTTTGTTAAGTATATTAGTAAAGATAAAAAAATTATTTAAATAAAAAAAATGGTTACAATATTAAAATTACGGTTTTAAATTAAAATTAAAGAGACACTTACCCGTAAGAATGATAGGCAATGTCACAATGAATAATGTGTGTATCGATTGTTTTATAACCATTCTATAACAAATTAAGAAATAGAGAATCTCTTTATTTGTATATATATATATATTGTTACGTATTTCTGAATCGTCTGGCTAAATGTACTAGTAGGCACACACATAAAAACACAGCAAAGAACTTGACGACTCAACTTTCAGCTTCATGTAACTTTATTTACTATTAACTCTAACAATTCATCACTGCAACATGTAGCGTAGAAGACTGTACAATCTCTGTCAGTTTACAGTTAGCTATACTTCGTTGCAATTCATCTCTTCACTTTGTTGCAATGCATCTCTTCTCAACTTGCATCGAGCCGTATTCCACAGAACAGACCAACGACACACTTCCCAGTGTCGCTCCAGGTCTCCCAAAGCTGAACCAAGTCGTACTCAAGTCTACGAAATCAGAGCCGTACACGCCTTACATCGACTGTATCGACTGTAACGGCTCAAGTCCACTGTTGTTCGCTGTAAAGACTTTAACGACAGTAGTCCACTTCTGTTAACTCTACCCAAGTTATCTTGCATCGAGTGGTACACATCTCTATTTCACTGCCCGCACAGTAGACAACAGTATCTACGACTTCATACGACTCACTCACGACTGACTTTCACATTAACTCTCTAGCTTATAGATTCCCTAATTGCTTCTCCAAAGTTGCACAAACACTGCTAGTGGCTTCTGAAACAACACGTAAGGATACGTCACATCCTGTCTTTGTTTATACATGTACATTCCACAGAACACTCGCTGCTGTAATATCTCGTCGGGGTCACACGTTAACTTTTTCCTGTCACTGGTCATTTGTAACACTGCTCCCTTCTTAGATCTCGAACAGATTCCATTTCCCCACGATACTGATGAAAACGATCCTCGAAGAGACTTTGGTGGTTGCCCCCCCCCTCTTGGAAAAGTTCTTCCAATCTGGTCGTTGTTCATTTTCCTTCAAAGAAGAACGGAAGCCAAATCCTTATTTTTCAGCAGGTTCTCACAAATGTTTTCAACAGTCTTAGTATGGAAACATCGACCTCCAGATGGCGACATTGGGCACTCTTATCGAGAAAATTCATCAGCATTCTGACGAGTTCGTGCTTCACTGCGTTGAGTTTTACATTTTTATGCATCTTTTTGCAGAGCTTCTTCAGAGATACACAGGTTCATCATAGTACAGCAATATTCACATGTTTTTCTTACAACAGCAACTGACTTTGGGTTTGTACGATGCCCGATGGGTTGATCTTCTCGTACAGTTTTATTTGTACAGTTCTATCTCAGATGGTTACTCACTTCACAGTTCTGACATCTTACACTAGTTCTGTCCTTCATGCTTCTGACTTGATTAACGTTCTTCTAAAACCTCTGCTATATATTCTCATGAATGTTCTTAGATTATTCTTTAGCGGCTTTACTGATTCGTAAGGCTTTCTTTTTTGGTTTATGGTCCCGGACATAATCTTTTTAACAACATGGGCTGTGGAGTTTCATCAGTGCAGGTGGGGGTCTATCAGTGGGAGAAGGGGTGGGCTTGTATCTTGATATATTGTTGAAGCCATCCACGTTGCACTCTGCACGTGTTGCTTTCTCCGCTTCCTCAATTTAATATTTCTTTGGTTTCGTTGATGTCGTTGTCGTTGGCTTGATTTGTTTTACGAGATGTTTATTTTTTTTTATCAATCTAGACCTAGCCTTCTATAGGCCTAAACCTATTATAATTTTATGGAAGTGAATGTGATTGTGGAAAGATGAGAATAATTCATACTAACTACATTTAAAAAAAAATGATTACTTCCCTTAAGAGAAAAAAATTATTTAGTATACATATAAGTGGTACATAATTTAAAACAACAATTAATTAGTAGTGTTTAGTATTATCGCCTGCATCTCTACCACGGTGTAACACTTCACCAATTGGAAAAGTTTTTTTTTGTTGTTTTGTTTTTTTAGGGACGTTTTTTTTTTTTTTTTTTTGACGCTTTGAATTAGAGATTGTCTCTTTATAAAACATTTTGATCACTTAGATAAATATTATATAACATCAGTTAGACAAGGTTTACGTTTAACTTTAACTTAACTTTCCCCTATCCCTTGGTCTGTTGGACCGTTGGGCACGACACAAGATCTGTAAACCCTGTTATTCCAGTTTTCTCTGTCATTTGCTGTCAATTGAATTTCATTGTGATATTCTTTCTGGAAAATTGAAATGTCTTTTTACCTGACTGAATGAAACATTTTAGGGGCGGATTTAAAGTATGTGTTTTTACAGTAAAATGTCTTTTAAACCTTGTTATATATACATTTATATTTACTATATATATATATATATATATATATATATATATATATATATATATATATCATATAGCTTCTAAGTATATCTCTATGTAGAAATACAATATTGTTATAACCATATTCGCGACGCAAAAGGGTTAACTTTGTGTGATTAGCTGACATAGGTGACATAGGCCAGTAATACAGTTTAGCGTGCTATATTGAAAGGCAATGGACAGTACTGGCATAAAAATAGCACGTGAATAGCGTCCGTTTTATGGTCATCTAATTATAGGCCTGCGCAGACCAGACACAGTGTGTAGGAAAGCGGCAGCTCAAGACCGGAGAGCGTTGAGACCGGAACTTTAAGTCAGCCATGAAGTCGGTCCTGGTGCAGTCCTCCAGTGAAACGTATGAGTTCAGGAAGAGACAGTAGAGTTTATGAGTTTAGTACAGTGATATACAGATTAACGTTGTAGCAGTTGATTGTGTTGCCAATTGTGTCGTATTGGCTGTTTTATTTGACCCTTATTAAATTACCAGATTATTGGGAGCCTTGTTGTTAAGTTCTTGATGTAATGTTGTGTTGTGCTATGTTTGTCAGTGTTTACAGAAGGCCCGATTAGAAAAGATTCGTAACAATATATATTACGTCAATTAACACATGCATGAGTTCAATATTTGCTGCTTTATCAAACTTAAAAAGATATGTGCAATGTATACGAATCATAGGGCATGCAAGATGTGCCCCGATATTTAGTGATCCCTGGGTCGACTTTGGTATCTGCTCTGCCCCCACATAGAACCTTACGTAGGTACTGACATGCAATATCGTATTTTGAACCTAAAATGTAATGTTACGATCTTTTATCGTAAATTGGTTTCATATAGAGGCCGGGTGTAATGATATATGAGTTGGTTAAAGTTAACATATTTCTATAGTATCTTGATAAGTACCATAGATGCTTGAGTGTAATTACTGTTTCGTTTTAAAGATACTAGTAAAAACGTGAACATACATCGCCTTGAGGACTAAACTGGTATAACACAATATGAGTGGGGTTTTTTTGGTATTAAAAATAACATATTACGCAAAATGCAGAATCCCCAAAGAGGTAAAGCCCCACTTCCGGCCCCTAAAAGATGACATATTCGTAGCTACGCCCCTGCTGTAGGAGCTTACCTTGCTCCTATATGACCCAGCTTGTAATAGGGGCTCAAATGAAAATGTTGTCATGTAATGGACGGGACTGTTTTAGAAACACTGCCTTAATGTGTTTTAATTGAAGTCATTGTTTAGATGACTTGTACTTAAGATTTTTTAAATTTTAAATTGATTAAGAAAAACATTCTGCGTTGAGTTTCAGTTTTTCCTAGAGGTGTTTTGGGTAAATTTGTAGGCACCTCCGAATCTGCGTAAGTCAGATGATTGTGGACACAATGCACATATCTCCAAAATACAATCGTGATAATCATTATTAAAGTGTATGGAACGTTGAAATAGACTTACCTGCAATGGCTTTTGTGTCACTTTTTCATCTGCGTCGTATTCCCCATGTCATTAGTTTTAGGAATTAAAAAAGTAAAGACGATTTTAGTGGTACAAAAGAGTTAAGTTATTCAGGTCATATTCATTCTTAAAAGGCACGAATATAATACGAAAGAAAAGAAAACAACAATAGATACCACGCATTAAAGAATGCTTACTTTTGAAAAGCAGCCTCAGCAATCCTTCATAGAAAGAATTATCTACAATGTCTCGCTTTTTAAAGGATTCACAAATAGTTTTTTGACATACATAAAAAAAGCGTATTTATATAAATTTTTACAGGCAATTTAAAAATGTGAGTAAAATAGAAAATAAAATCCTTGAATCTGTATATATAAGCACACAAACACTTTAACAAAAAAAAATAGCTTCTACACCTGATATATCTCACAACAAGAAAAAAAAACTATTATGAGACTATAGCTTCTTTTTTTTATATATGCCTACTTACATGTACATTTTCTGGGGGTTTTGCAAAATTATTGATACAACTGGAGAAGGACTTTGTAACTTCGCAATAGACATAAATTGCGAATATGTAAGGAAAAAAAGGAATGATCTATAAAAAATTATTTAAATCAACAGGCGCTTTCGGCAGTCGTAATACATTTCTTTTCTTTAAAAAAAGGGGGGGGGGGGGTTTGGGGCAGTATTTTTTATTTAGCACGCAGGCGGCCACAACCCTCACGGCGGTCTTGACTGTAATTTAACAGTTTACAGCCCCTAGAGCTAACTCTAACAGAGGTCTTTAAAAAAAAAGATATAACCCTGATAAAAGGACTAAACTAGATTTTTTACCTTATATATTAGAACAAGATGATACCTTCTCTCATCTCATGTGCAAAGGAAACACTAAATCTGCGATAACCAAAATAATATTTTTCTTTCTATTGATACAAAAATCCTCCAAGATAACACTTGTATGATACACAATATGACTTTGCTACCCGCAAGGCTCGTGTAATAATTCTGTCCTAAGTAAAGAATGAATTAAATGCAATAACAAATATATTTTGTAATACAAACTCTTAAATTTAACTTATTATCCGTATCCCTACCCAAACTTGGCCCCGCGAAATCCGTTTTGTATTGGGCCCACATTGGTTTAGTCCCGCCTTGCTATTTAGTGACAAGTGAATACATAGTAGATTACTAGTTCTCTTTCCATGACTTCTTGGTCAGAATGGTTAAGTTCGGTCCTGCTATTTAGAGACTGGTGAATACTACTTGTTCTCCCTCCTCTTTTTTTTTCGCCTCTAAAATTACGTTGGGTAACTCTAGCCCGTCCGACTTGCACAAATAAAGAGTTATCTAATCTCTGTATTTCTCAGTCTCTATATTTCTCAGTCTCTGTATTTCTCTGTCTTATTATTTCTCAATCTCTGTCTCACCTGTCTTTCTCAGTCTCTGTCTCACCTGTCATTATCAGTCTCTGTCTTGCCAGTCTAAGTCTCTATATTTCTTTGTCTCTATATTTCTCAGTATCTGTATTCTCAGTGTTGCACCTGTCTTTCTCAGTCTCTATATTTCTTAGTCTCTATATTTCTCAGTTTCTATATTTCTTAGTCTCTATATTTCTCTGTCTCTGTATTTCTCAGTCTCTATATTTCTTAGTCTCTGTCTCACCTGTCATTCTCAGTCTCAGTCTCACCAGTCTTAGTAACTATATTTCTCTGTCTTTATATTTATAAGTCTCTTTCTCACCTTGTCTTTCTCACTCTCTACATTTCTCTCTCTCACCTTTATTTCTCAGTCTCTCTCTGTCTCTGTCTCTATTTCTCTTCAAATAAATGCAATAGGCTTCAGTGGGTTAATTAAAGTTACGTCAATCGTACGATAAACTAATTGTGTTAACCCTTAGCCCTATATCTTTAAAAGCCTTTGAAAAGAACCATAAATATGTCTGATGTACTAAATTTATTTTTCGGGGCCCAAGCCTTTAGGCACAATATCTAATATCTATTTCTTATATATCTCATAAACATATTTGACTTAGTGATACTAAAAATACACAAAAACTTATGTTACTTTCTTAACATATTGCAAACATAATATTTTGTTTTAGAATTGGTGTATTTTTATGGAAATATCGCTTGAATAATTAATTTTATTAGATAAGATAAACGTTTTGCGTTTAGAAAACAAAAAAATAAACGTTTTGTCTAAACCTTTCAAGCTACAACTCATTAATCAATGAGATTAGTCATTTCACTTTAGTTTTTGAAATCTTAGTTTTTTTAAGATAGACATTATATATATATATATCTATATATATCTATATATATCTATATCTATATCTATATCTATATCTATATCTATATATATATATATATATATATATATATATATATATATATATATATATATTAAAGACATACCTTGCTTGAAATAACTTTTATAAAAGAAAATTTCATAAATTTACTTTTTTAAATACTTTTATATATACTTTTTTATATGGCAGCTCACTTATATATCGACTAAAAACAGAACTGAAAGTTTTAGTTTCGCTGTCGAGTGGTACAGATTAAATATTATATTGTTGGAATGTGATTCAACTAGAGGAAACTTATAAACGGATGTGTAACATGTAGACCAGAAATGATTTCATTATACTTCTTTTGTATTACTGTTAAGAAGAAATACTATTTTTTTCATTTCAAAGCAGTAGCATTACCTACCTTCTAGGCCCGTTGATTTTCCCCCAGCACAGCTGGTCGTAGCTATTGCGGGGCCCTATGCGAAACTGATTGCGCGGGGCCTAGTCTGGATAGGGAAAAGAACAATAATTAAAAATTAATATTTCGTATTAAAAAAAAAAATAATTTATCTTTGCATTTTATACATTCTTAACTAAGTACAAAATCACGATGAAATTAACTTTACTAGCCTTATGTGTAGCGAAGTCATACACTAGCAATAGCAAGAATTGTCAAATTGTTCTATCTCTCTTCGTGAATTTTTGACCTAGTAATTCTTGATTAGTTTGAAGTGCTTCTTTCACCAGATGCCACAGTTACGGGTATTGTTAAAAATATTCTGAGTGAAACAAAGTAGTTTGGGAAAACAGATAGCTAAAATTTCTACCGGACTTTTAGTGGTATTTAGTAGAATATGCCTTAAAGATTCCATTCATTTGTTATTTCTCTCCCACATATATCTGCTAACTGGTCTGTAGATGACATCAATTCTTTCCCTGCAAACTTTCTTATATCATCAAGCTAATAATAGAATATGCATCCACCGTGTGGGACCCCTCAACTCAAGAAAACATTAAGAAACTGGAACAAACACAAAATAGAGCAGTGAGATTCATAACAAACGAATATTCACATTTGACTAGGGTAACACCATTAGTAAAATCACTAAATTTAGAAAGCCTTCAGGACAGAAGACTCAAAAGTAAAGTAGCAATTATACATAAAACACTGAACCATAATCTTCAAATACAAAAACAAAATTTAATAAAATACTCTGAAAGACACAAAAATAAAGGCACATTCCTCGTCCCATATGCTAGGACAAATTTGTACAAATACTCCTTCTTCCCTAGTGCTATTAGAGCATGGAATGGGTTGCCTGAGCTAGCCAGAAAAACCAGTGACTTGGCAGAATTTAAGTCATTGGTTAATATGCATGACGCGTAGGACGTAATCATCTTCTTTTTTTAAGTAACGTCTGTATTATATAAGATAAGCTGAAGGCTCTTGAAGCTGACAAGAATCCCAAATATATTTTGGCATAAATTCAGCTGTTCAAGTCTCGGCTGCAAAGATTAAATTGCAGTGTACACAATTCCTGTAGTCATCTTTAACTTTTCCAAGTGTGAAGTTTTCGACAGATTTATCATACTGCCTTTTCCTTTGACGTTTGGTTTAAATAATTGCAACAACTTTCATGTTTTCAGCCAACTCCTTTGTTGTCACAAAAATCTGAACAAACCCATCGACTCTCAGTTTCTTTAGCCAAGTCATCAAATTGTTGTACGAGTCCATTGCAGTGCTCAAATGTATTGGCTCTTTTTGCAGTTCTTTACTCACAAAATTGACTTGGAAGAGCACGTCGTACCATAACACAAGTGACACTAAGATTTTGTACTGCTTTTATGTTTCATACAGTGTTTCTGATTCACTTTTAATTATTATCTTTAACTAATTCATCGAGTGCGTCACATAATTAAGGTAATTGATAACGAAGTGCTTTGACACTATCTACACTCCCACCTCGTTTTGCTTAGAGATTCTACAGACAAATTGGAAACATGCTTTCTGAATAGTGACCATCTCTTTGTTGATGTTGAACAGAAAGTTTAGACGCGTTGTATAGGCAAGTTTCGACCATGCCTGCTACCACCAGATTGTAATTATGACAGGAACATGGAGTAAAAAATGCTCTGTTCTTAACATTTAAAATTATATCTAATTTTAAGTCTCAATTGAGATTTCTGGTAATAGAAAAATAAAAATAAAAAAAACGATGCTTACTTAAAAAAAAAAGGCATAAAAAAGTTACATACTATCAACGATTTAATTAACATAGCGGGGAAAAAAGAATAAATAGGAGTTTTGGACCCAAATTTCGAATCACCACCAACGCACCGTCACCACATTACGATAAATCTGATGTAAGCAGTTCCTTACACTGACTCTAAGTGAAAACATGGGTTAATGCTTTGAAGTTAATATAAAGTTTGAAATGACGTTTTTGATATTTGAAGGAAACTTTAAAAAAAAAATTAACCATTTTTTACAAAATTGCAGTGTAGAGCAGGCCACAATTGGTCATTAGTCATGGGACCAGGCGATATGAAACCCCTACGCGCCATGCAGTGCTTTATTAAGATTTGAAAAGGCCTTAAGTTATTCGAGATATGGGTTCAGATATGTATGTAGGCTTTACTAAACATTTCTTGAAGGCCCTAAACTAGAGCTTATGTTATATAGAAGTAAATCCGAACCTGGCCCATGGTTGTTACACCATCGGGTGTGAGCCCCTAAATGGTCGTGGGCCCGGGTTCATTGAACCCCTTCGCGCCATGGATGCTACGCCACTGACTTGATTACAAAAACAATTTAAATTCATTCTCAGCTTTTAGATGTTCTCTTAGTGCATACTATTTCGTATCTCAAGGATATTCTCGATAACGACTCATTGTCAATATGATGGCGAAATGTAAAATTCTGCTTAGCTAGAAACAATGTGACATCAAGCAATCTTTGCATAATCTCTTTCTTTTTCTATATTATGACAACCAAAGCAATGGTATTCCAATCCATTTTTTTTTAACATAAGCTGGGCCCCCGATGTATTCCATATTTCAGAGCCTAAATAATATTCTTTATTTGTAGTGATTTTCTAATTTTGGACTTTATTTGCACCAATTTTCACATCCATCCAGTCACTCATTTCTATTTCGTTTCAGTACAATTTGTTGTAAATAGCCGATAATCCAAAAAAAGAAAGAAAGAAAAAAATGTAAAATACCAAATGTCTTTCTATTGAGTGAGTCGTTAGATCCCAAAAGAGCATCTTATAGAGCCTTTCGGAGACAGCCCTAACATTAACCTTTTTATCTGGATTATTTCCATTAGTAATTAATGTGCTAATGATGGTGACCGGTCATTTCATCCCCGGTCACTTCATCCCCTGGTCACTTCATCCCCCGGTCACTTCATCCCCGGTCATTTCATCCCCAATTAAATATTTTATATATAAATATGATTATGTAGAATGCTTTTTGACATTTTATGACGTTACTAATGCGTTTATAGTGTTTCCTCTTCCACTTTGTTTTCTTAATTAGAAATCTTATATTTTATTGTAAATCTGGGTGTGTACTTAGCTATAGCTATAGGCTTCTATTGGATGTTGGGGTTGTAATATCATAATATTATCCGGATCGAAGGCCAAGGTTTGGTGGAAGTAGTAAAAAATCATTTGAGAGATAGAAGTGGCATTACATTAATTATGACCGTGCCGCTGATAACTTAAGGCCAAGGTGTGGTGCAAGTAGAGGAAATCTTTTGATAGATAGAAGTGCCATTACAATAATTATGACAGTGCCGCTGATAACTTATCATTAAAGACAAAGGTGTGGTGAAAGTACTACCATGTTTCACTGTATTTTATTTTTCAATCACTCTTTCTTGAAAAGTGGCGCGTCATTTTTAGCCTTGATATAAGGTTGTGTTTTTTTTCTTTAATTCCTTTTAAACATTAACGTGTTACAATTTTGTCATTTAAATTAAAAATGAATACATTAAATATTGGCTCATTTTATGATTTTTAAAATTACAATTTGTTAGATAAAAATGATCAGATGATGAAAATATCAGGGGATGAAATGACCGGGGATGAAGTGACCAGGGGATGAAATGACCGGGGATGAAGTGACCGGGGGATGAAGTGACCGGGGGATGAAGTGACCAGGGGATGAAATGACCGGGGATGAAGTGACCGGGGATGAAATGACCGGGGATGAAATGACCGGGAACCGCTAATGATATACGCCAAGATAAACCATCACTTCAGTTGTTTAAGTCTTACTGCAATGACTCTTTATATTTCATTAGTCATTAATGAATCTGAGATTTATCAAATATTCACTCCATCGGTACATGCAAGCATAGTGAGACGTTTGGACATTCTAATGCAAATTGAAACTGAATTGTTTGTAGCAGAAACAAATGTATTTACATGTGGCTCGTTTGTTTCGGAAGACAATGGATGCGCCCTAGTGAATCAATGGCTTTGGTTTCGTCTAGAAACTAGGTAGACTCTTGTGAGACTGATAAAGCCGATTCTGGAGTGACAGGGTTTGTCACAGTTCGTGCATCTGTATGCATCTGACTTAGGGCTAGTTGACAGGAGCAGCTTTCTTTTACTTTCTCTTGGCTGATGCAGCTTCGTATTTTTCGCATTCGGCGAAGTTATTACCAACACGTACAGTCTGTCTCCATTCTGTTCGGTCTTGGTCTGTCTCCTCCCACATACTTTGTTCCATGTAGGTTATTTACATCTATACATTAATTGTTCATAAACATATTCAGGAATCTAGCCATACACATATTTTATAATTGTCTACTATTGCAATTGTGTAGTTTTTCCTTTTGTGTGTCTCCCGTTACGAACCGCACCCCACTGTAACGCCATTCGACACATTATATTTTCCTTAGTAAAACAAATATAGTCTGGGAACAAATCAACGGGTGAAGCCGGTGGGTAATGCTAGTAATTAAATAAACTTTAGAGATCATAGACAAATACATTTGAAGTTGATTAATTTTCAAAAATGCGTAATTAGCTAAACAAGGGGTACAAGACTAAAAAGTCTGGGAACCATTGTTCTAAATTAATTAACAAAAGATTTTGAAGTGATTACATGATGTCAGCATGCATGTTATTTTCTCTCTTTCAAACTTAAATGTACCAAGTATAAGTGTATACAATAATTATAGACAGAAGACTCAAAAGTAAAGTAGCAATCATACATAAAACACTGAACCATAATCTTCAAATACAAAAACAAAATTTAATAAAATACTCTGAAAGACACAAAAATAAAGGCACATTCCTCGTCCCATATGCTAGGACAAATTTGTACAAATACTCCTTCTTCCCTAGTGCTATTAGAGCATGGAAATGGGTTGCCTGAGCTAGCCAGAAAAACCAGTGACTTGGCAGAATTTAAGTCATTGGTTAATATGCATGACTAAATGCATGACGCGTAGGACGTAATCATCTTCTTTTTTTGAAGTAACGTCTGTATTATATAAGATAAGAAGAAGATAAGATTATAAAACTTTATTTATTTTATTATTTCCATATTTTGTTTTACCCAGTGGGTCACGTCTGACCCATAACACAAAACTACGTTGAAGTAAATGTCTATTTCATTTTTTATGTAATTTTTACCATCAATACACAGTGGCCCATCTATGGAACACAAGGGAAACAATTATTATGTTAAATTTTTCTTATTACTGAATAATATCCCTTTTGCATATGGCTACCTCCATGTGAAGTTGGGAACTCTGATTTCGACTGAAAAAAAATATTTAATTACTGCTTTATACAAGGTAAGACACAATCTTTTTGTTAGTATTAAATATCTAAATAAAGTATTTAATGATTATATGTAGTATTTCATACGATTAGTTCTCTGTTTAGTATTAATTACATTTTGAAAATCATTGATTGGGTAACGTAATGGGTGACCCATTGGCTCATTGGGGCTTTAGGGGAAAAAAATTATTGATCTAGATCTAGTGACGTCTAAGACGTCGTCTAATCTAGATGTAGATCAACAGTATCATTGTCAGTATTTGATTTTAGTATTTAATTTACAATATTTTGAACTAGATCTCTAAAGAACTTGATTTTAAAGTCTGCACTACTTTTATAAATGATAAATCTATAATACAATGTTGTTATTTTTTTACTATATATCTGGTATATATATCTAATCTTGTTAATTTTTTTTTTAACAGAATATACAATGTCAGCTTCACTCCCTAAGAAATTCACTGCTCAAGAAGTGCTAGATATTTTAGAAGTCATTGACCACAATGAAAGTGATTTGGAAAATGATTCAACTGATGATGAGGACAATGAACCAGAACCTGATAAGGAAACAGGAATGCAAGACCTCAGTTCTTCTGAATCCTCTCACGATGAAGAAGTGACAGAACCCTTGCCATCTACTTCTAGTGCCTCTGCTAGGAATAAGAAAAAGAATCTCTTTGAGTGGATAAAAGATAATTTCAATCCACCAGACTCAGTTTTCCGGGGCGAAGTTCTAGAGCTTCCTGAAAACTATGAAGTTCAGTCACCAATGCATTATTTCAAAAACTTTCTTACGGATGACATGCTAGAGTTGATTGTTAAATTTACAAATGAGTACAGTGTTGAAAAGAGTGGAAAAAGTATTGACACCAATAAGAAAGAAATAGAGCAAATCATAGGCATGTTTCTGAGAATGGGCCTAGCCAAGATGCCCGGTGTTAAGTGTTACTGGGAAACACTCATTATGATCCAGTTGCTAGAGTAATGTGTCGGAATAGGTTTCAGTCACTCCTTTCAAATTTGCACTTTGTTAATAACAATTTAGCTACAAATGAAGAGAAATCGGACAAGCTTTGGAAGATACGCCCTTGGCTCAAACTGTTTAGAAATAATTGTTTAAAAGTTATTGCTCATGAAAATAACAGCATTGACAGAATGATGATTCCCTTTAAAGGAAAGTTCAGCAAGCTTAAGCAGTTTATAAAGGGAAAGCCCCATCCTTGGGGAATAAAAGTGTGGGCTAGAACCTCATCAGCAGGTATGCTATGTGATTTTAATGTTTACCAAGGCAAGAAGGATAAAAAGGATGCTGATTCTATTGGTGTTGGTCCTGATGTAGTATTTCAGCTTAGTTCTACGTTGCCACAGAATGAGCTGGATAAGCCATCACTAAATTACAAAATATTTGCGGACAATTTCTTTACAACTTTGCCTCTCTTGGAAGATCTGCAGAAAAAAGGCATTCACTATACTGGCACAGTTAGACATTTTACTTGATTCTGAGAAAAATATGAAGAAAAAAGGTCGTAGCACAATGGATCAATGCGTTGAAAAGTCTACCAACATAGTAGCTGTCCGTTGGTATGACACAAAAGCTGTCAATATGCTCTCAACTTTGAGTGGTGTCGAACCAAGCAAAACTGTCAACAGATTTGAAAAAGCTAAGTCAATTATGTTCAGGTCCAGCAGCCTGCTGTGATAAATCTTTATAATGAAACATGGGAGGCATAGATCTTCACAACTGTTTCATTGCCAAGCATTCATTTCACATAAGATCAAAGCGTTGGTATTTGTACATATTTTGGCAGACCATACGCATGATGTTTGTGAATGCTTGGCTCTCTTATCGTCAGGCATGTCAGCTCATAGGGATGTCCAAAAAAGATGTGTTGAACCAACGCAACTTACAAACAAAACTGGAATCCCTTTTGATCAATTTACATACACAAAAAAAAAACGAGGAAGACCATCTTTAGAAGGTGCTACTGCAGGCCCATCAAGAAAGAAATCTGCCTTGAGACCTATGCCTGAACCAGAAGTCAGAACCGATGTCTTTTTCCACTTCCCAATAAAAATGGAAGATCGCCAGCGCTGCAAGTTGTGTAGCATGAAGACAAACAACATTTGTGAGAAGTGCAAAGTATATCTGTGTTATACAGGGCAAAGAAATTGTTTTAGAAGTTTTCATGTTTCTTAAATACAATTTTCTAACATTCTAAATATATTTTTTTTATTTTCATGAAAAGATAATAATTAATACCAACATAACCCAGTGTGTCACCCATGGAACAAATTGAAAAAGTAGGTCAAGGTCACGTGACATTAAAAATTAATGTTGATATTGAATTATCAACATATATATAGGTATACCAAAGAAAATAATTTTAGAACCACTGTAAGATAATGTGGGTCTTCCAGGGTTAAAGTGAAATTATCGTGACTCATTGTGCTCACCACCTTTTTTGACTGGTGCCAAAATAAATAAAAAATTCATTTGTCTTCTCGGATCTTTCTTCTTTGTGTTGGCATAGCAGATCTAAAGGAAAATAATTTATCTAATAATGTTGGCAATTTAGTTAGTTCGCTACCAGTTGATGTGTATTATGCGCTATAAACTGTTGTCAAGCTTTATATTTAAAAGACAGCTAAATTAATAACGGACTTATTTTAAAAAAAAAAGCTTTTAATGTTCTAATTGTTTAGTAAACTTTAAGACCATGCAATCTATTGGCAGATAGTGAAAAGGTCATCTCTGTTTCTATGTTTGATGGTTAACGAGGGTTTCATGTGGTCAATTTAATGACCAGCTGCCCTAACGTTCCCCACGTCACTTCAATCTTATATTCCTATTAGTAAGACTTATGAAGCTTGAATGTATGAAATGCATTATGTATAAATGTTATTATTAGAAATACAAATTATATTAGTAAATAGCCTCTTAATTGATAAAACTTTTACTAGAGATAAGAGACACTCATATTATTAAAAAATCTTTCAAAAAAAAAAAAAAAAGCTGTTCTAAGTGACAGGACACATGCAATCTAAATATCTAAATAATTTACAATCTATTTTTTCTTATTAGATATTAAACAAATTAATTTATTACCAATATTTAATTGACTAATATGTTATTTTTATATTGATTCAAGTTTTGTTTGAAACAATAAATAATTGTTTACAGTTTTTAAAGTTTCAGCTTAAACCGTGAATGCATGTGAGGAATTAAAATATTTGATTATCTAAGGCAGGCGTTCTCAACCAGTGGTTCGCGACTCCCTTGGGGGTCGATTGACGATTTGCCAGGGGTCAGCTAAGACCATCGAAAATATGAATTGTTTTTGTCGATTCATCTATTGCTGTATGTGGGGGGGGGGGGTCGCGGCAGAGTGGGGGATTGTAAAAATGGGTCGCCGAGCATAAAAAGGTTGAGAACCGCTGATCTAAGGGGTAAACGTTACACATTTAAGCCTATCTGTGAATACAAGCCAAGTACTTTTCAAACAAAAATTTGAAGCACATGAATCATTTCCCTTAATTGAAGATCACTTGTATGAATTTAGACTGCGCTTTGTAACCCGTTTCATATAATATCATTAAATCATTAATTACATTTATTCTTCCTTGTACTTAAAGAATGCTGTAATAGTTTTATAACTTTGTAAGCATTTTGAATGTGAACCAGGAACAAAATCAATCCCACATTTTAAAAAGTTCTCACAATATAAGCATTAAACATTTCTGACTCGTAAAACAAAAAGAAAAAAAAAACAGTCAATTGGGATATTATTCAGTCATTTAAAAGCCGACTCTGTTTTATAAAGTAAATAAGGTTTTGTCCGTCTCGGTTGACATTGCTTGTTAAATTTTCATCTCGGGTTAAGAGGGTGAAAAGACACGTGAAACTCCTGATAGGAATCAGGAAGTAAGGATGACTAAATTGACTTTTGGTTCTGTCAGTAGTATCGTTTGGTCCGGTGCGGACAGTAATGACTTAAAGAGTCGATTAGTAACTTTGGGCTGAGTAGTAACTTTTGGGCAGTCGAAGCCAGTGGTCACGTGATTCGGATGTTACTTGTAGTCTATTCTGGAACTTAACATGTTGTATATATTTGATACCAATGTTATGCTGATGTGATTATGTTTCTCATTGGATCATGTAACTGCCAAGAAGTGCATTATTATTATTGCCATTAAATAAACTTTATATTTTGTCTGCTATAGTGGATTTAAGTCAATCTGTAATATCTGTGTTTGTCAAGTGTGACTCCAGGAAGCACGAACCCAGCATTCTACAGCTTTCGTGACACATTAATAGTGACCAGTCCCATGTGTAATATTAACACAACGTCAGTGAGTCTCAATTACAGGTTTCCATTTGAAGCAATGGGAAAAAAATGAATTCCCCAATTTGAGAATGGTATTTTCAATTTAAATACTTAAACGTGGGAAAAAATATGAATATTACAATTAAACGTAAACCACCAGCCCATACGGCAAAATTAGCAGGACAGAAAAAAAAAAAGAAAAAAAAAAGGTAAAGTTCCCCCTACAGGCTTTACAATCTAGAGTGCAGATGATTTACAGCTCATGCTTCTATTGCTCACGGTTACCGAGAGTGTCCTGTGGTCAGCACAACGAATGCCCTCGTTTTCCCAATGACTAATATCAGGTATCCATTAGAGTTGGGTGGTCTTAGGGTCATCCTAAAAATCCATCCCAGAATTCAGAATCCCTGCCCACCTGGATTCGAACAAGAACTACTCATTTCGTAAGCCTAGCCTTTATTTCTCAGCCACCACGACACTCAAAGTAAAAAAAAATCATTCTTTGTCTCACATTCACACCATTTGCCACATAATTTCCACGATAACGCCTATGTCTTCTTCGATCTTTCAAGTTACATTGGCATAGCAGATTAACAAGAAAAGCAATGTGTTGATAGTGGCAATAACAGTCATCCGTTGACATCCTGCAGGAGGTGTGGGCAAGAACGAAACAAATAGTATATTTGGAGCTGGCGCTGTTATCATATTAAATATTTGTACACTGCTAAAGTATGCACACACAAATTCGTAAATCTACTTGTTTGACTTTTCAAGATTGTCTAAGAGAGACAAATTCTTCATAAATTTTTTTTTATGAATTTGTGTGCTGGAACTATGAGTTCGAAACATTTTTTTAATGTAATCAAGTTTAAAGAAATAATTTTTCAAGAAAATCATTCAACAAAGTCTATTCTTGTGAACTTTTTGGTTTATTTATAAAAGCAGAGAAAGTAGTATGCCATTTAACATAATACATTAAAATGCAATGTAGTATTACAAATATTAAAGTAGTCAGAAATAAAAATGCAAAACAGAGAGAACATGTTCAAAAATAGGTAAAAAATATTTTTACAATTACAGATAAAACAAAATAAAAAATACTTCTTACAATTAAAAATACAAAAATGCTGCCTCATTCAAAGCGTTAATGCAAAGTCAACAAAAATAACATATTAAAGCATCATTAAGGAAAATACTTTTATAAGTACATAAGACACCTGAAGTTCAGGCTTATAATATTAAGATTTTAAAATATTATTCGCTACGGAATATTAAGCAATATAGATATTAAACTAAATAATTCAATACCAAAATTAATTGACTAATTTGTTAATTTTTAAATTGAATCAAGTTTTGTTTGAAACAATAAATAATTGTTTAAAGTTTTTAAAGTTTCAACTTGATCTGTGAATGCATGTGGGGAATTAACCCTATCTGTGAGTACTGAAGGTATCCTCAAAATAATGAATTACCAGTAATAAAGTGTATAAATGCACAAGGCACCTAAAGCACATGCTTATAAAATCAAGATTTTAAAATGTTATTTGCTACAGAATACTAAATCTAAATCGACCACCGTCGGACAATAGTTATGCCTGCACTGGACTTGGTAAAATATGTCACGGTAGATACTGCCTTCCTCATTAACCTTCGGACTCGAAGACAAGTTTTATTAGTATTATTATTAGTAAAAAAAAACAACTACGACTTAAATATTGTTTAAATATTAAATCGTACATGTTAGTATTGTTAGATAAAAATTATAAAAGATTTAATAAGTAGTTGTAGATCGAATGTTCGATAAAAGAACTGACGAAGGAAATTGCTGCAAATTAAATATATATATATATATTTAAATGTACACGGTTAATATTTTAGGTGATGAGGAATAGCTGTAGTTATTTTAGTCTTTAATCACCCAAGAAAACTATGCTAGCTTGCTCTATGAAAGGCGATGCAATTTAACGGATATTCTATTAAAAGATTCATATTACATCCAAACATATATTGATGCTTTAAAGCCAAAGAGACATTCGACTATGAAGAACGTAAGAAAATGAAGGATGTTAGACAAACGCTAGAGGTTGAAACCTTTTGTTGTCCAAGTTTCAGATGCTCCTTGAAGATGTTACCCTGGACCTCCCACAGGACTGCGGAAGATTGTGGCTGACAGGGTTCAAACTCAAAACCAATGAGACCACAGTCCAGTGCGCATAAAACACGAATAGGCGTCGTTTAAAAGATCAATGTTGCTAGCTAAATATTTAAACTTACTGTGTGCTTCAAGTTAAAGGGATAAAATATTTGATTCTTTAAGTGCTGAAAAATGCACACAAATTTAAGGGAAACACTTGGCTTATCAATACTTTTATATTCTTAACACAGGATAAACTTGATATTTATGTATGAGTCTCGAATAAATGCATTTTGTTAGTTAAATGCGCTAGGTAGCATCTAACCTTGCTACTAATACTTTCATTTAAAGAAGTTTGAATTAGTCAACGTCACTTTCATAGTAACATTTTCAGGTAAAACCTGAGCCTTTTACAAAATATTTTAAACTTAAACACAACACAAGCAAAGCCATCAATCACAATTCTAAAAACAAAATAAAGACTTATAAAATAATCAGAATAACAAAAAAGAATGTTATTTCCATATAGTAGGACAAATACGGACAATAACTCTGTTTTTCTCGAGTGTCATAACAGTACGAAATCTTCTGTTAACAACGAATGTCTGTCATTTATATTAAAGACAACAAAATTTTAAAAGACTACAAGTATAAAATAAAATAAAAAATAAATAAAAAAAGGACATCGATCTTCTTAACTTCAATGAGTCATAAGTCTAGCAAGAGTAATAAAAATAATTACAAACAAGCCGTCTCCTATCAACATCAATTTTTTTTACTTAACATTTCAGAAAAAAAAAAAAAAACAAGAAATAAAAACTCAGCATCAAATTTCTTAGAGAAACAATTAAAATGCAAAAATTATTTGTAAAAACAATGTTTCCTTTAAGAATGTGATGACTTTTTGTAAGAGTTATTTTTCTCTTCATAACATATGGATGATACATTAAAAAATTATATTTTTTACCCCGCCCAATTCACCCCTCTGGATGAAAAAAAAAACATATATAGATCCACATAGAGTGTATAAAAATGTAATGATATATAGGTCTAGACTTACAAGACGGTGCGCAAAATTGATAAAGATCAATTCGTTTATTAAACTCTTTAAACTCTCTATTTCACCTCTAAATAAAAAGAAATATAATATATATCGATATTTTAATGTTACTATGATTTTTATAAAAAATTTAGACCGCATCTAATAGGCAGCGAAAATTACGTAATGCAATTTTTATAAAAAGGTAAAAGAAAGAAGAAATAAGGAAGCGTTTTGTGTGTGTGTGTGTGTGTGTTATCTTTGTTTATACTTTATATAGAGAATGAGACATTTTGAGGAAATACCGATATTAAAATACTAAGGTTTGATAGAAAGCTTGCAGTGTTCATATTGCAAAGCTGTAAAAACTGCGTCTTAGTGAGTACCTAAATGTAAAAGGAACTAATGTGTACGAAATTGCATATTTTGCAAACATAATAAAGATTAAATTTAAATACTGTTTAACAAATTTTATGCTCACTTCAATTTTAAAATATCTTAGCAAAGTGACAAGGAAGTAAAAAACATTCCTGTTTATAAGTTAAATTGTATTACTATTCAATATTGTTATCCGCCAAAATTTTGAGCTCCCATAATTTAGAACTAAACTATTGTATATTAGTGTGGATGTGTTGGTGTATGTGTATGTGTTGGTAGATCAATTGTATGGTGGTAAAGTAAATAAGTACATTTATACATTTTCCAACTTTGATATCTATTGGGGGAGGGGGAGAAAAATGCAGAGCTCGTATGGTTTATACAACGACCAACATATGCCAGGTACCCATGATATTTGCGTGAGTGCGGGACGTTTTCAAGGTTACACATTTTAAAACCCCCAGTCTTTACCAAGAACTCGTGAATCGAAATCTTTAATCATCGGTTCAGATCAAAGCGCTTTACGGTTTTACTAGTCAACCACTATGTGCCTAATATAAATCTGCACTTTTTAACTACGTTCTATGACACTAAAAGAAAAGCAAAAGGCAGAAGGATTAATTGCTCACAAGCTTTACTTGTTAGAGTTAGCAAATGTAGTAATTCAATTTATCACGTTGTGGCTAAGGGCACTGCTTCTGAACCCGATCATTTTCCGTCTTTGAATATCGATGAAGATTCTGCATGTTTGTTAGGGACATCTTCTACATTTGTACCTGTTAAAAAAAATTATATATATATATATATTGTTGTATCCCTGCCTTGCACCCACCAGTGCTTGAGGTGCTCACTAGGATAGAGAAAATAACAGTGCATCAGTGATTGTAATGAGTCTAAATCGTTAGAAACTAAGAGGCCAACTTTTGTGCTGCCTGAAGGTTGTAGTAGGGACCTGGAGCGAAACGGGGAAGGCTGTCGTTGGTCCACATTCGGGTTTGCTGGTGAAAAGACTAGTATAATTAGTAGCTAGTCTCCGAGGAAGCTGAAGGATGTTTTATGTTTGTCCTAGTGAATAAACACACCTATTTATTTCCTGTTGTACTGCGTTGAGTTGCCTACCTTAGAGTTACAACAATATATATATTATTTGGTATTCCAATCCATTTATATGTATATCTCATAACTAATATTTCTCCCATCCATCTAGTTTGTTTAATTTTTTTTTTTACATTTTAAAACATTTTCAGAAGGGAAGGATAATAGATCTTAGCCTTAATCCCCCGCTAGACGGAGGAGGATGGCCCAGATAGGGTTCAAACACAGACCAATTGATACCACGGTTCAAAGAGCATACAATACGACAGGACGGTCGTTCATCTATCTCAATTTTTTTTATTATTTGTTCAATTTATTATTCATTATTTATATGATCATTTATTTATTTTTCTTATTTATTTTTCAAAGATCTTATAACATTTTTTTTCTTATCTTCTTTACGCATTACGTTCAGTTTAGATGACAATAAAGATATATTTACTGCTAAAGTTTACAAGTGAAAATGTTTTTTTTTCTGTAGTTGTAAATGTATTTTGCAAAAAAAAAATTATACATTGTATTACTTACCAGTAAATGAAACAAAAAGAAATTAATACAATCAAGAGGCTTAAAATGCAAACGGGCACAGTGTTAATCGTACAGGATTTCTCTTCTTCTTGTGGACAGCTTTCCAAACCCGATGCTGAATTAAAAAAAAAAAAAAAACATTATTCTATTTGGTGCGATATTTAGCAGTGCCGTATTTAGAATTGAAAAACCCTGGGGCCTAAGCTGGTGGAAATTTGGGGCCATATTAAAATCAAGATATTATATGTCAATGCTAAATATTTCTTTAGGTCCCTAAGCTATAGTCTGTGTTGCCAATGGTTAAATCCGACTTTAATTATAAATCTATCTAGAAATGATACTATACTGCAGAGAACTTTGAGCTTATATATCTGACATAGACACGCGTACTGCGTAACAATGGTCAAGGGACGTATTGATGTTAACACTCCACTTGGTCTGGTTATGAGATCGTCTACAAAGATTTTGCGACATGACCATGTCATTTTTGTCATTTTAGAGAAGGCCTTCGTAGACCCTGTAGTAGGAAAGAGAAAAAGAGAGTCATTTAAACGGGTTCAGAGTCCAGTGTGAAATCTGTCAGGTGCGGACGATTTTAGTCGAAGATTCCGACGATATCGAGAGAAATTTAAAAGTTAAGTACAGCAGTACGGCTAAATATACATAGGTAATTGTACAGTCAGTGTTTCGTGTTACCTATTGTACAGTATTAGACTTAATAAAGTATATCGCGGTTGTAGCCAACAGTTTCATGTTCGTTAGTAAATTATGTTATGTTGTTTTGTGTTTTTGAGTGCCAGAAAGATAGTCGTAGTAGTATTTTACAATTTTACGACAGCCCCGTGTAGAATATATCTCAATGTGATATAACGCGATTTAGGGGAGAGGGAGCAAATGAAGGAATGTTCTAGGACTAGGTTGTATCATAAGCTGAAAAAAAAAGGAAGATGGCTAATTTAAATATTAATGACATATTTTGTTTAGCATATTTAGTACCTTACATGTCCCTGTAATAATGTCTAGTAACAAAACCAACAGTTAAGCAGAATGACTAAATGATTTCTTGACCGAATGTAGTTTTGTACCTTTTGATAGTAAATTTATGTAGCGAGCCTACGTTAGACGACAAGTATTTACGCTAAGGAATAAAGAATGAGACTAGATCTGTTACGATCGATGATTAAGACTATTATTTAAGTTAAAAATCATCTTTTAAAATTATCAATTTACCTGCATGAATAGTGCATTAACATCTTGTTAGTACATGGAAAGAAATAGTGTGCAATACTGAGATCCTTGCGCGAACAGGTATTCCCAGCATCTTTACAGCCCTCAGACAACGCCGCTTGCGCTGGCTTGGACATGTTCGCCGATAAAGGACTATAGCATCCCGAAAGTCATCCTCTATGGACAACTCGCGACTGGCTCAAGAAAAACAGGTCGCCCCCACCTCTCTTACATAGATGTAATTAAACAGAACCTCAAATCAGTGAACATCAATACTGACCAATAAGAAGACATTGCTCTAGACCGCACCAGATGGAGAGAGACATTGACCAAGAATGCTATGGACAGCAAAAGAAAATAGGCCTCAACTGTGGAAGAAAAACGTACAATGCAAAAAATGACCAGCTCCTCTGCCACCGAATGAAAAGCCACCTTAACCTGCAATATTTGTGGACGGGAGTGTCTCTCCAAAATAGGGCTCCACAGCCACAAGAGGAAGTGTGCGAGATGAACCATAGTCGTTCTACCACTGAAGGAGGCCAATGATTTTGTTAGGAAATTTAGCGCAACTTCGTCTGCGCTATTTTGTTGGGTCACCACTAGATCTATTAGGGTATAATAATAAAAGGTATTTGCTAGAATAACATGAGTGTCTGTCCAAAATAGGTCTCAACAGTTACATGAGGAAGTGAGCGAGATGAACCATAGTCGTTCTACAACAACATTTTATACACTTTAAAGTCTATTATTAATCCAAAGAATTGTAAATACATCCGTATACAGTGCTTTTAGTAGAAGTCCATACCTTATACATACTAAATGATAAACAAGAAACTTAAAGCCTTTATTTCTTATGGGGATTGGTGTTAGTGTGAATATATACGAATGAATCAAAAACAACGTTCAAAGTCCTATAGATAACATGTCCAGTAACATACGAATTCTTATTGGTTTGGTGGATTTGTCGCATGGGTCTCGAGTTTGCCGCGCCACGATGTAGCAATGCGTTGATTGGAAAAAAAGAGAAAAAGAAGCAGATAAAAGATAAAAAGCGACTTTTGCTGAAATCTTGTGCAAAAAATAAAATGTGGTAAAATTAATGTTTTCTCACAAGCACTAGAGATTCCTAAACCTTATGATGACAGCATTTATGAATGAACAGACGCCTTAAGTTGACAAAGATCTAGACTGAAGTCTTTGAGGCGTTGTTATAATACTAAAAAATCTTGACAGAATTTGTTTTACTGAACGTAAGGATATTAAATTCCCTTTTAACAAGTGGACTTAATTTTGTATGTGTGTGTGTGTAAGATGCAGACAGTCAAACTAGGTTTTGAGAAAGCTGTCAGTATACGTTCTACATGGTAAATAATGTTAAGGTCATATATTTCTTTTGCTAACGGTTAACGAGCAGGGTGTCATGTCATGTCATGTAGCCAGCACAACGACCAACTTTCCCCAAGACCTCAGGTTCAGAAGCCACGCGCTTAACCCAGAAGCGGCCTTAGCAGAGCACGTGGCCCTGGGCAAGTGTCAAAGGCGGGGCCCTGAGCCATTAGTGTCGACTATATATACCGTACCACTTAAAGCTAGCGGGTTCATCTGCCTGTAACTCTGTAGGCCTTATTTTTTGTTCCAGAAACATTTTGCATGAAAAGAATCAACAAATTAGATAATAATACTTTCTGATAATCCTGATTGATTTGGAAAGTAACTATTAATTACGAGGAAAACCGGAACAGTTACAATAAAACTTTGAAACAATGATAGCCTCTTTACAGAAACTGAATGGTATTTCAAAACCAAAATGTTATGTTAAGAGCTTGCATGGTAATTGGTATTATATGGCCTAGATGCATCCAAAATATGGAGCAACAGGTCCTAGTTTTTGAGAACCTGTCTTGTTTTCCGAAACTGAAGGTGAAAGGGTATCTCCTATCGCGGGGCCCCTGTCATACGCGGAGCTTGGGGAGGTTGCCCCACTTGCCATCCCTTAAGGCCGCTACTGGTTAACCACTCAGCCACTGCACCCCGATGACCTTGTGAGATGGTCAGTTAAATAATGATCGAAGAGTTGTATTTGTAAATTAAGTCCATATGACTGAGAAAAAGTCGAGGAGTGAAAATGGATCATATTGATGGGGGACCTTCACATGCCTTGAATGTGAATGTAAATTGCATGCATATGTTAATGTATATGGTAGCAGGGATTTGTTTTCACATTATGTGATCCCAAGTGTTATACTGTATTTATTTAGTAATTTAGCTTATTATATTAGATCCTTTCAAAATCATGTAATAAATTATTCATATAGCTAACTACTTTCGAAACATAATTAAACTGTACACAATAGTCTTGAAGAGAGATGTAATTGGATGTCCATCAAATAATTTGTGGGCCGGATTGTATAGAAATGCTCGGTTGATTTGATCCTAGATTCGTTGACTTATATTTACCTGCATGGACAGTGCATTCAAATCTTCTAAGCACTATATTTGATACCAGATCCTTTTGATAGAATGTTACAGATCTTTGTGATGTTGTGTTTAATGTGTGGATTACAACGTTGGACCCATATGAAGAGTTCTGATTGTCGTCCACTATTTCCAACTTGTAGGACAATGCTGAGGCGCAGAAATAGACAAGAATTGCCATCTCTTTACTAGTTGTTTCATTGCACTGGTTCAAATCGGATATTTTCTGAGCATCGATAAAAAGACTTACATCATCTGGAGTGTCTGGAAAAGGATGAAAAGTCAGTTAATAAACTAAAGTAAATAGTTATTGTAGTTTTAAAATATATATATATAATGGTTTATTATGAATGATCACTAACAGCATATTTCACTTGAAGGATTGCTAAAAAAAAAAGGAAAGAAATCAATTTTATAAACTAAAAAATGTATTTCGCTATCCTTGATGATTATCCTAGAAATGTAAGTTTATCTGCTAAATCCTTTAGCTTCAACAATTGAGTATTACTCATAATTGTAGACAACAGGTTCTATATACAATATAGATTTTTGAAAAAGAAATACAAAAAAGCGCAAGATAATCACAATCATTAGACTATGTTACATTTTTTTGTTCATCTAACCAGCTTTTTGCTACTAAGCTCTAAGGGATTTTGTTACAATATAAAAAGTAGCTGTCCGGTACTGCTTTTCAAAGTGTTGCTTATGTAGTATGTGTTTTCTTTTTTTTTGGTAATAGGAATATGGATAAATAGTTGTTTTTATTTCAGATACAGAGTGAAGTCATTTAACTTATGAAAAAAAAAAACACATTTGTAAATGATAGTCTAACTTTTTTTTCGTTTGTTTTCGCAGATCACTTTTTATTTTATCAAAATGATTCTGTAGTATGTAATAAAATAATTAAAACTACAACTATATAAATTATAGTTAACGGTTACTTTATAAGTACCAAAAATAACAGGCAAACTGATATTGTTGCTAACAATACGATCGTCCTTGAAGATAAGAACTCCCCTCACAGTCCCAGCACTGTACATGACTTTGGCTGTAATATTGACAAGGATGAAGTACTTGTTATTAGCACTACAGTATCTACAAACACAGTTTTTTTCTTCTTGGATGTCACATATGTCCACGTTGATATCACAAATCTAAAAATACATTGTTTAAATGTCTTAAAACAGTAAGTTAAATACTATAATACTAGCGTTTTCCACCGGCTAGTCGGCTACGCACTTAGATTTGTTAACAGACTATACATTGCTTATTTTGTTATAGGCCCCTCCATTTTAATTACACAAATATAAAGGCCCACAAGTCAACGCTTCCCCTTGCATTTCTTGGATCCGCGAATTCTAGTAATTTATCTATAATTGAATTGGTACATTCCAGCATCACTTCTTTTTCCTCTTTACTAATAAATAGTAATTATAGCTTTTATATAGCGCTACTTTCATGGTTATAGCATGTTTAGATCTCTATGGTCTAAACTCATTTGTGGACCAGAGGGGGGTATCTGGGAGCTTAGTAAACACAACTCTGCTCTACTCGGGTGTCGAGCATCGAGCCCCCTTCTTAGGTAGTCAAGCCAAGCTCAAGCGTATTTAGTCTCTAGACCACGCTTCCCACCAACTATCCGCCGTAAAAAATTGTCTTATTTACACTCTTCTACTGCTTTTCAGTTCTTAATCAAAATATTTCATAGGCTGTATCATGTTTTTTGGCGGGTGCCTAATTTTTCTTATAATATCCTGCTAATCGTAACGCAGACATAATATTTTTCCCTTTCAATAAAACTGCCCACATTTCAAGAATCCGCCTTTTGGATTGTGTATTCTAGTGTATGTTACATTTAAACGTCTCTCTTTAAAAGTTCCCCTATGAAAATATTTTCCTAATTATTCCAGTATCATTTTTAACCCTTAAAATACATAAATTTTAGAATCTGTTAAGACAAATCCGAACGCCCCAACTCTTTCCCAACATACACTTTTTGCCCGCGAATTCGATTTCCGAAATCACTTATATCCCCCCCTCCCCCTGTAAAAATGCTTTGGCATATATCCCCCCCTCCCCCTGTAAAAATGCTTTGGCTTTTTATTTCTTCATAGAAATATTTGAAAAGTCTCTATGATGACGTCTTTTATTATTGCATCCCTACTTCGAATGCTCACATAGTATTTTAGCCAAAGCTTCATCACCCCCCCACACACACACACACACTCTTTTAACTCCCCTAACAAAAATTTTAGCCAATGAATTATGTTGCGTTGAATTAGAACAATCCGCTTGCATCGACCTATCACATACCAACACATATTTCTGGGATGAGAATGCTAGTATCACATTTCTATTCTTCCCCACCGATAATTTTTTTTTAAGTATATAAAAATTAACTCTGATTTTTTCTTACCTTTACCAATCCCTTGGTCTGTTGGACCGTTGGGGCACCAGGCAAGATTTGTCGACCGTCTTTCTCCATTCCTCCCTTTTTT
Organism: Biomphalaria sudanica; assembly: GCA_036873155.1. NCBI lineage: Eukaryota > Metazoa > Mollusca > Gastropoda > Planorbidae > Biomphalaria > Biomphalaria sudanica. The sequence continues at coordinate 2,742,921 of JAZGLO010000933.1, read as the reverse complement.
TTAGCCTTGTTTATAACATCTCTCAATGGCAGGCCCGTCCATTCTTTAATGTTGTCCTCCCATCGCTTTTTCTGTCTGCCTCTTCTTCTTTTTTCCATGGCACTGTTCCCTGAAGGAAGGTCTTTGCGAGCCCCGTAGATCTTGTAATGTGGCCAAAGGTTTTAAGCTTTCGTCTTTTTGCAATAGTTGGCAGGTCGTCATGGGCTTCGATCGCTACAGTAACCCTGTCTCTGATTTCTTGGTTTGTGATGCGGTCTTTGAATGTGATGCCTAGGATCCTTCTGTAGCATCTCAATTCTATTGCTAGGATCCTCTTCTCAAGCTCTGCATTCAACGTCCAAGACTCGCAAGCATATAAAAATGTGGCCATGACCAGAGAGCGCATCAGTCTGATTTTGGTGCCGAGGGCTAAACCCTTATCTTTCCATATTATTTTAAGTTTTGAAAGGGCTGCTGTAGACTGTGCTATTCGGGCCAATAGTTCGGGTTTTGTTCCCTCATCCGAGACAATAGTTCCCGAGGTATTTGAAGCTGTTAACACTAGTTAGCTTTTCACCTTCAATAGTGATGCCTCTTTTAAAGCCCTGATGGCTATTGGTCATAATTTGAGTTTTTTTTTGGCATTTATTTGCATGCCATATGCTGCGGAAGTCTTGTCAATGCGCATCCCCAGGTCAGCTAGTTCTTCTTCTGTCCCTGCAGGCCGTCAATGTCATATGCGAAGTGCAAGTTAGTAATTCTTCTTCCTCCAATGCTAACAGTACGTTCATAGCCCTCGAGGGCATCTTCCATTATTCTTTTAAAGAAGATATTGAAGAGTGTTGGTGACAGTAGGCAGCCTTGTCTTACTCCAACTGTGGTTTTGGGGAATTTTTCAAGAAAACTAGCAAATATTTATCTTGTGTGTCTAGGTATTTCCGCATTTATTCAAAAGTTAAATGAATTATTTATCCGGAACATTTCACGCACCGTCGTCTTACCCCAAGATCTAAAGCCTATCATTGGAATATTATGAAAATCCAGTAGCTCTGTAAATTCACTTAACCACTTAAAACTGTCAGGTAGAGTTGAGCCATAAGCTCTTAAAAACTCTGTGCCAGAAAAAACAAATAAGAGCTCCTTCTCACCAGCCTGTTTGAACAGAGTGTTCTTTCTATCTGTTAATTTCCATTGACTTGGACACTCCGGACTCGCGGACTAGAAACGAGGTCAAAGGCTAACCGTCCAAACTCGTCATTTATGAAACAGCTCCTTGAGCAACGGCGTCTGGATTGTGGAAATGATCGTGAAAGCTATTTACAGCCCAGCAAATGTGCAATATGAATACTCCCGCACCCCAAGACACTCCCACGAAAGTCTTGTTTCGCTACCGAATTGACATAGCCGTTTTCTCTTAAACCGTTTCAACACGGGCGACTCTATGAGGCTGGGTAGCATGGCCGAGCATTCCTTAACCAGGATTCTTTATCGGGGAAGGTTGAATGTGGCAAGGTTAAAAAATGTTCCATTTTTTTTTAAATCTAACATTCATTAGTTATTCAGGAAAAATAATCACTCTTAAAGTTGTATATGTTATATATAATCATTAAAACGATTTTCTTGTTTCTTGTAATTCTTCATATTATAAAGTCTAAAATTAAAAGATTGATACATTATTTGATTATACTGTGAAAAACTAAGAAGATCCAATTAGAGTTATTCGAATGTGGCCAATTAGCTACTAGTTCTTTCCCAAAGATTTACATCAACTGTTAAATTTCTAGAAAAATAGAGTCGATTTCAAGGTACGGAACTTTTGCATGTTTTATCAAAGGAACATTCTCAAACAAAAATGATATTAATAATGTAGGCATGGTAAGTTGAGAAATGATGTTTCTATATTGAAATAAATTTAGTAATTTAATTTTAAAATGCCCTATAAAATAAGTGAAGTTCATTTACAAGTAATAATCATACTTTAACATTTTGTGCAAACATAAAAAAAAAGTATAATGTGTTACTAATTTACAAAGTACATGCAGACTTACGCTTTGAAACTTATAACTTGTATTAGCCTTAATCTCCATACTTATTACACTTAACACAGATGTAAGTCGTGTAACTTGAATCTCGCTGTTAAAGACAAAGTAGTCCACATTATGGATTATCGCTTCAGTTTTGTTTATTGGATGGATCTGTTTCAACGTTATATGATCAGTCTTTACCCCTTGAAATAGAAAAAACAACAACAAAGTATGTGTAATGTTTTATAAATGTTACGTCTCCATAAAAAAAATTATTGATAATAAAGCTTGTCTTCGAATTCGAAGATTCATGAGGAGTGCAGTATTTTAAGTGGCTACGTAATACCAGTTGCTACCTACACATTTCGCCACAACCTGATATAACCGTTGTGTTCCATTAATTGAGTTAGTTTCTCTTTGCGCCGTTTATTTTAAATTTAATAAATACCAGAAATTTTTGTTTTGTATAAGAACGAGAGTTTAATTCTTAGAAATACAACTAAGCAAGAAGCGTAGTGTTATCCTACATACTGTTACGAATCTCACTATCCAGGCTCTCTGCAAACTGCACCATACACCACCAACTTAAAGAACTTGACAACTCAGGGCTCCAAAGTAACGTAACACTTTAATGGTTGAATAAATAGCAGCCAATACTGTACAATTGGCAACACGTACACTGTACAAATATCTCTCCGATAACACCGTTCCGCCGTATCAACTCTTGCACTGGCCTCTCCGTCTCGTTCCGGGCTTGCACTGGGTTCAACAGTTCAGGACTGATTTCACACACTAGGCTCGTGGTGTCGGACTCGATCGCAGACCAAGATCAAGACGCCAGTCGTCTCAACTGTACTTGACAGTACTCCGCACAGAACCGTCGTAATGCTCCGTACAGAACCACACCGCTGAACTGTGTTGTAATCGACCGGACTGTAGTGAACCGGGCTCTGAACTCTTGTCGTGAACCTCCTTTCGTGAACCGTCTGACGTGAACCCTCTTGACTGCGACACCTCCGCTCTTATATAGGGTCCCTACTGGCCTTCTCGAACCGGACAGAACGCCGCTCGACGTTTCTAGGTGGTCACATGACTACAACTCTCGTGACGCTCCTGAGCTCTGTTCACGACGGCGATCCTTCCCGAACCGTCCTGTTGACACTCGGCTCGGCTGACCGTTGTAACTCGTCACGATTGACCGCTCGTCTAGCTCTGGCATGGGGCGATTTACGTCGGCTGACTATACACACACCACTACCCCTCTCTGTGCAACCACCAGGCTTATAACACTGCCCCCTCCTTAGATCTGTCCGTTCCGGACAGAATCAACATCATGACATTGGCTGTAAAGTTTCATCGCTGCAGGCGGGGGTCGATCAGTGGCAGTTGGCTTGCATCTTGAGCTTAATGGAGCCATCCATGTTGCAGTCAGCAACGGTCGCTTCATTCTTCTCCTCCAATTGGCCTTCACCTGGTTGCATGGACGTCTTGCGTTCATTGCCATCCATGTTGAATTCAGAAAGCGTTTTCTTCTTCTCCTCCAGTTAGCCTTCATCTGGTTGCATCGACGTCGTTGTCGCACTGTCATCCATGTTGCACTCAACAAAAGTAGCCTTCTTCTTCTACTCCGCTAGTTGGTCATCATGTGGCTGCAGTTATTTCTTGGTAGAATCACCATGCACCAACTCTCGTGACGCTCTTGAGCTCTGTTCACGACGGCGATCCTTCCCGAACCGTCCTGTTGACACTCGGCTCGGCTGACCGTTGTAACTCGTCACGGTTGACCGCTCATCTAGCGCTGGCCTGGGGAGATTTGCGTCGGCTGACTACACACACACCACTACCCCTCTCTGTGCTACCACCAGGTTTATAACAATACGTTACAGCTAAATACGACTAATGAGATAAACTTAAAGTAGCTGGCATGCATTATTTAAACAATTAATAAACATTGAATATCTTTTTTTTTTATTGTTATTATTTTTTACTTTCTTTACAAAGACTGCAAAAAAACCTCGACTTACCTAATACAATGATAAGAAAAATCGTTGCTAATTTGTTCATGTACATATTAACACTTTCGGCATCACCATGATCTGAAAATAAGACGAATATAATACATTAAATATTCTTTTTTTTTTGTTTCTGAGTAATTCTGAAATGTCTTACAGTAGGCCAATCTATCTATCTAGCAGCAACAGAAAGTACCACTCAGAAAAAAAGGGGGGGAAGAGAACAAGTAATCTTTCTCAATATACATTCTATATTTGACTACATCTATATATGTATTTTTTACGCACGTCAATATCGGGTGTCATTAAAATAGTTGCATGTTGTTGTTTTTTTCTGTAGCTTTGTTTTGATTTAGCCCCCTGGTAATGTCCTTCGTTTCCTAAGCATGGCCACCGTTTCACATATATTTCGCATAGTCAACATGTTTTTCATTATAGTCGAAATGTTTGCAAACTATGACACATTTTATAACACACTCTATAACACACAAAGAATGTTTTGCAAAAAATGAGGAGGGTGCAAGTTGTCGCCTATGGCTCAAAGTCGTTGCTTCAATTTTTTCTTATTACGGAAAATATTAGAAAAAATTAACTGCTGCCCCCCCCCCCCCCCCATGCGATATTAAAAGCTTAGTAATTACTCTTTTCACAAATAAAAAAAAAGCCTAAGCATGTGAACAAACGCCCATGCCTCCCAACGGTCGATTAAACAAAAACTGCAAACTTTGACTGTGGCTGCCGAGACTGTCAATAAATTTACTAATGAATTGCATCTCGTCGCGATGGACAAGGTTGCATTGAACGCTTATCGTGCAGTTCTGAAATTGTTCTTTACATTGCAACCCTTGCATCGATTTAGGATGAGGAAGAAAAAAAGTTGAACTGATCATTATAATTGTTTGAAACGCGAGAAGTTAAAGAAATTAACCATTCAAGATACGGAATGTAAAGCCGTGCTCTGTAATACGTCTTAAAATCAAAACATGAGGTTTTAGATCGGTGTTTTTGTCGACTGTTAATTCTTGGCAGCATCAACTCAATACACGATACCAAGTTTGTCTGCCAGCAATCTCGCCTTCTTCAGGATGCCATCCCTGAAGTGTTCCTCAACATGTTAAATTGGCTCTTTATTGTGTCTTTAATTTGATTGCTGATGTGCTGTTGAGCGGTCACTATGTTACGTTGGACAGACTACAACATCTAGGAAACTGGTTTAAAAACATGAATAATTGACGACAATGAAAAGAATAATCAGAAACGCATGAGAAGCAGACAATGATTACACACATGCAGTTTGTCTAGTTTTACTTAAAGCCGTTATTTTACGATCCGCCAAGCAGTCAACGATATTCTCCAAGCTGTGACTGAAACCGCGAATGAATTCCTATTTCTCAGTCATTGTTTCCAACACAAGAGGTAAATTAAGCACTAACGTTCTTAGGACTGTTTCGTAAGAAATAAATAATTTTCTTTGTGACACAAACAGCATTACGTATATCTGAAACATCAAACAGGTCATGATGAGAAGGTCTGTGAAACGCGCAATGGACAAAGGCTGCTTTAGAATATTTTTCACGAATCATTGTCTGTGTGTGAATGCTACCTATCAAGTGGCAGCCATCGTAGCCTTGGCCGAGATCTTTGTCCATGTCTAGACTGAACTTAATATATTCGCTGATAATGACGTCAGACACAGTGAGTCTCATCGAACAACAGGGACAAAACCAATGAAGTTTTCTTGAATACCATCGCAATCAAACAGCCGAACGCTCAAAAACATTAGTTTCTTGCTGCTACCAGTGCTACTTTGGTACAAAGCAACGTTTAGACTCAGACGATAACCTATGAAGAATTTTCTTATATCTCTTCTATCATAAACTGATGAACGTGTTTCACCTGCTATTTTATTGAGCGCTTACACTGACCGAAACTCCGCAAGACGTAAATACATTGACCAGGATAACAGCACTATTCAATCTTGTTCTAAGAAAGTTTCACAATTATCACATTGAAAGACAGCTGGCAAGAATCTGTCCTCCAACTCAAACACACAAACACACACAAAATCAATATACAACATTTAGCATATTCTAGTCCTTTACTAAATATACTAATAACGCTAATTATGTGTAAATGATAACAAAGCGTCAGGACTATATTTCATAGAATTCTTAAACAAATAGTTAGGTGAAAAAAGAAACTTCTCTGTTACTATACTATTGGAAGAAGATTAGCAACCTCCATTAGAGAGGAATATGAAAAAATAATAGAAATTTCTGGTAATATTCCATTATATCTTATATTATCATTATATCTTATCTTTGAAGCCTTTTTTTTTTGTAACTCTATTTGCGACGCGATTTTAACCTGTCACAAACTAACTTCAAAAAATCAATGCGAACAAATTATTGTATAAAAAGGAAGGAAGCCGCCATTACAGTCTACTAATGTATAACATAGTAAAAACTAATCTGATTGTGTGATACAACCACTGGCTAGCCAACCTTGTGATTGGAAACATTGAGGCCGAAAGAACCTGCCGCTTCGTCTTTTTCGCCAAATAGCCTTGGGACAATAGATTTGCCGTGTCGTCTTAAGAAGTTTGAGGAATAAATGAAGCTAAATTTCAAACAACACTGTGCTGTCTACATTTCTTTGAATTCAGTCATATTTAATATAAGTTTCACATAGAAACAATAAACATTTTTAAATACGATATTAACATTAAACAATTTAAAAGATAATTCATTTGAATATAAGGGTTGGAATTTTAAGGATTAACTAATTTACAAATCATATGTTTGTATGATTTAAATTCATTAGTATGAAATACAATTTAAAGATTTGACCAGCTTAGACCCCATTTACATCTAAAATGCCTTTTGTTTACTATCGTAAACCCCTTGGAAGTCTGCATATAACTTATGGGAAATCACTGATCTACACGCTTATGCTAATTAGAGACTTAAAAAGAAAAGGTTTATTAAAATATTATAAGGTTGTTTTCTTTTTTAAATCTATATTTAATTAAAATAAGAAGCCTTAACAGATCGAATAGTTTTTCTACAAGTTAAAATAATGGCTTCTTGTTTCTTAAAATTGAACTCATTTGTAAGTGATACATTTTGTTCAATGGGCATGTTTGTAACTTTGTTTTGTAACAGAACTATAATTCAAAGGTTCAGACAAAAAATTTCTGAAGTTGGAGGAAAAATTAAGTGGACCAATTAGATTCTACTCTAAATTTGTTTGCATTTTTAGGATTCAAGCATAAAATATGAGCTATCGTCACAAATTTATTTAACTAGAAAAATAGCAGATTGAGTAAAGGTTGGAAAAAGGCGACTATGAAAAGAATACTTGGGTTTAAAACTCATCTCAATCGTTATTCTTATACTGAAAAATTTCTTATGAATTCTAAATTTTACAAAACAAAGTCTTTCTGTAAAAACAAATTTGATAAAATCATGTGAAATTACATAAAGTCTGTCGCCATATTTGACTAATCTGTTTTAAAACATCATAGGGGAGGGGCGGTAGAATGAAAACGATTAATCCTCGCTCCTTCTTATAATTTCTGCTAATGATTACATTTTGCATTAAATAATAGAGGTGGGGCAACTCGATATAAGAATTTAATTTATAGCATATCTAAATTATATTAGTGACAGATTTTTTTTAAATTTTGTAATTTCTCAACTATAATTCAAACAGAAAAAGTATTGGTTTGTCCAATGGCCGGAAGGCGATTGCATGTATCGCCCCTCCAACAGGGTACAACCCTTTTTTATTTTATATTTACTAATGATAAAATTGATAAGATAAGATGATAAGATTAGAATGTGTGCGACATAATTTACAACTGGGTTCACATATCAATATGTAGCTTATATTATATAGATATTCAACTAAATTTTCTCACACACTATGATTTCTCTAAAAAAAATAGGACCACTCCCCCCCCCCCCACTCAGAGGGCTAGAGTGGGGAGAGCATTAGAGGCAATAGCCTCCCCACCCTTACCTCACCGAATCGCCCAAGATACCAGAAGGGGAGCGATATTATATACAAATTAATTTTTTTATTCAACTAATTTTGTTTACAAATCATGATTTCCCGATAATAGTAGCTCAGCGCCCCCAATGAAATTGCTTAGGTGGGAAGGGCAGTAGAGGCTTTAGCCCCCCCCCCCCCCCCCATCGGCCAAAAGGGGAAAGACATAATATAAAGATTGGTTAAAACCCCAATAACAAATAGATATTTAATTGATTCTGTTAGCAAGCTGTGATTTCTGCAAATAAATTAGACCCCCCCCCAAATCGAAAGCTTATGGGGGGGGGCGGAAATTGCCCCCTCCTGACCCCACCAAATCAACATACTAGAGAGTAGGGCGAAATAATCTAAAAATAGGTTAAAATATAATTAATTAGTATATATTATTATATTATATAATATAGATTATTAATATTAGTAATAAATAAATATTAGTAACATTTTGTACGAATTCTATACTAAAATTCTTCTTCCCTCCTCTCTCCGGAGGGGGGAGGGTCGGCCGAGTGGGGGACGACCGCCCCCCCCCGCCCCTGGAACCGCCAGTGAGTTAGGCAACATATAATGAGTATCAATTTTATTATAAATGCATATTCTAAACAAGAGAAACAAACCACGCTAGCAGTATTACGTAAAAGGGGTTTTATTATGTCTTCAAAACATTTGGATGAAATTAAACAACAAATTGTTGTCAACAACGTATTGATAATATTGATCTATATAGATGGTAAAAATATCATACAAATCTATTTGTAAACGATTTCACAAAAGCTTTAATAAAACTTCAATACAATATTTAGTAGTAATGATAGACATGTTCAAAATCTACGATGAGAAAGATGTAAATGAAAGGTTTTTCTAACATTATTGGTCTATAAAAGTATTAGCTTATTCCACATTTTAATTATTGTATTACATTTAGATATAAAAATTATTAAAACAAATATTTAAGTATATCAAATCTAGTTGTGACTCTAGGTTAGAGGTATGTACAATTTACCATTTTGAAAGTCCGCCAAATGATTAAAATTTTAATAAAAACAACATTCGGAAATTCCCCAAACTACCTGTACAATTTTAATACTAAACGTTTAATAATAGATTCGCAAAGTAATTTTCTTTAATTACAATACTTGCAATAAGGAAATAATAAATATCTACACTAAATCCATGGGCGTCCGCATAATTTTTTACAGGGAAAATGCAAGCTGCCTACCATGGCCCCAAGTTTTGGCTTAAAAATTCTTGTTATAATATTATTGACCCTTAAAGTGCTGAGCTGTTTTACAGTAATTGCATACAAAATGGAATTACAATTCTGATATTCGGCCCTCATACCTAATCGATATTAAGTGCACAGTAAATACTTCTATTCTCGGTAGCAGGAACTCAATATCCGGTATCAGGTTGTTTTTCTACCAGCAGTCTCTCCTTTCTCAAGATAACATCTCTGACATGTTCCTCAGGATGGTGAAGTTGGTTTTTGATTATGTCATTAAGTATGTGCTTTTGAGCGACCACTATTCAAAGTTGGAAAGACTGTAACACCGTGGAAACTGGTTCAAGAACAGATGACTAATTAACGACAATGAAAAGACAAATCAGAAACACAAGAGGAGGAGACATTTACAACACATGTCTGCAGTTTGTTTGGTTTCACTTGCAGTCGTTATTTTAAGTTCCGCCAAACAGTCAAACATATCTAAGTTGAGACTTAAAGCTCTAATGGATTCGTATTTTTCAGGTCAATTTAGCAACAACGTTATCGCTTGGGACAGTTATAGAAAAAGAATGCTAGCCATCATGGAGCAGCCTTAGCCGAGTAGTTTGTTCATATCTAGACTGTACAATGACATTAGATACATGCAGTGCGTCTCTCTGAACCACAGGGACTAAACCAATGAAGTCGAATACAATCGCGAGCTTTCATTTGAAAAAATTTATGGCAAAGACGAAAGTAGGCCTATTTTCTAATTTAAAAAAATAATTTTGACATTATGCTTATCCCTACCCAGACTAGGCCCCGCGAGATCCGTTTCGCATAGGGCCCAGCAAATGCTAGGGCCGGCCCTGTGGTCATGTAATCGAAAGCCTTAGTAGACCAGTGTATAAGAAGCTCTGTCCAGGACATCAATGTTGTAAGGACGGTGCGGTACAATGTGTGTCCTCGAGAATGTAGTTGATTGTGTTGCCAATCGTGTCGCATTTCTTTATTTAATCATTAAATCACCAGATTATTTTGGAAGTCTTTTTGTCAAGCTATTAAGTTAGATGTGTTGTTAAGCAATGTTTACAGAGGGCCTTATTAGAAGAGAAAATCGTTGCACTATTCTACTTATCAGGGCCGGTCTTAGGCCACTGCAACCTATGCGGCCGCAGTGGGCCCCGCACTTTCATAGGCCCCGCGCGAATTCTAGGTATAAATTATTAAAATAAACCTTTTTAACTTATTATTAAAGGGTTTCCGGAATTCTCATGAAATTGTAAAATATGCGAAAAAGTCATGAAAATCTCCTGAAATTATAAAAATCTTCTGAAAACTGATGCAATTCTCTTTAAAAACAGACAAAGTTGTCACTTCTGGGTGTCATACAAGCTAATTTGACAGTGGTTTTGTACTTAGTAAAGTATCAATAAAATCCAAAGGCCTTTTTTTTCTAATACAAAATCTTAATTTTTACTTATTATCCTTAGCACCACCCAGAATAGGCCCCGCGCTATCCGTGTCGCATAGGGCCCCGCAACCTCTAGGACCGGCCCTGCTACTTATTGTATGATTTTTCCAATAACACAAATACAGACGTTCTCCGAGGATAAAGAAATTCAATGCAATGTTTTCTCTCATTATACAAATATAATAAACAGTAAAATGGATTTATATTCAATGTGGTTTTTATATTTTTAAAAATACGCATGCATGTTTTTTTAGTACAATGCATTTTTTAAAAAGTAAGTTTTCATTTATATAAAGATATTTTACTTTCTTAAGACATAAATATTTAATTTAAATTAATCCATTGTTTAAATTGATAGATTCTCGAGAGGGGCGTGTGCAATGTTTGTTGTTTTGTATAATATTAAAAGGAGTGTAAGAGCTTTTCATTGTATAAGTTACTTCAGAATTACTATTCATGCTTCAATTTCTCTTTGTAAGAGGAAGTGATTCATTTAACACTCTTATTAAACAATAGGATTTTTAAAAAAAAAGTTTATTTTAAAAGATTTAAAGAAGAGGAAATTTCAGTAATGTAAGCTGATAAGTTTAAATTATAGAGATTTTATATATTGTAATTGGTTTGAATTCATACGTTTTTTTCATGTAAGTTTTATAAAACAACTTCTAAAGCTTTTGTTATTAAGATAAATGCTGATGTATTTTTATATAACATTACCAAAAACAATTGAATATAATAATTCCACGAATGAAATCACGCATTGCATCTATCATCATTTACATATGTTCTTTCTTTAATTTAAATTATATTAACTTACCAATTAAGGGTGCATCTTTCTAGAAACAATCATTGTTATATCACATAATTATGTATGTCTATATTTTGTTGTCAGTATATTTCAAAGTAATCTTAACAAAAGGTTCGTCTCTAAGTCAGTGGCGTAGAAAGGTACACGTGGGCCCGGGTTCAAGATTATGTTTTTGGGCCCCCTCTTTCCAATGAGGCAAATTTAGTGTGTAAAATATCAAGTAGACTGTATGTATCGGTGCATTTTTAGGTAATAAAGTTACTATTTTTTATTCAGCTATGACTCTGTTGAAATAATAGTGTCTCATAGCTCATTATGTGTACAAGTTTTAATATGGTTAAACGTCTAAAAAAAATTTTAATAAACAGACAATTTTTTTTGGCAAGTTTCCCTTTACACACAAATTTATTATATGTCTCAAACTATTAAACATTTATAAAAACTATTATGTAGTTCTATGTACAACAGTTAACACTAAATAGATCTCACAATCATGTACTAAAAATTTATTTTCTGCTCTTCCAATTAGCAAAGTCCAAAATAAGTGCATCTATTTCTTAATTTTTGGCTCAATGAAAAGAACAACTAACTTTGTGTAATAAAAGTTAAAATTGCCGCATTTAGGTCATGCGATCTATAAAGCAGATGATGTAAAGGTCATCTGTGGACAACAGTTAACAAGGTTGTCATGTGGCCTTTACTTTTCCCCAACTTATGTCAGGACCCATTAGAGTTGGTTGAACTCAAAGACGCCCTAAAAGTATTCTCCGGGATTGACCCCAAGACTCGTCGTTTCGGAAGCCAAGCGCTTTACAACTCAGTCATCAAGTCCCTCTCCACCACTTGTCATTAAATTTCGTTAAACATTTTTTAATCAATCGCCACTTCGAGAATGACCGCCCTTATGAACAAACTGTCACAAGCCAATTGAGAAATAACATGCATGATGTAAATTGTTTAGAAAATTTATTGATAAAATGTTTTTAAAAAAAGTGGAGCTGGATTGATCATACTCTTAGACTAGATAGCAGAGCTAGGCAGGCCTTAGAGTTGAACCCTCAGCGAACAAGACGTCGAGGAAGACCAAAAAAAAAAGGCGACACAGTATATCATTTGAAGCCGAGAGGACAGGAAAGAGCTGGGAAGCCATTAAAAAACTAACAAAAGAACGTGGAGAGTGGCGTGTTTTTACTGAGGCCCTTATGTTCCACAAGACAAAATGATGATGATTTCTGAACAATATTTTTAAGCTATACCATCTGGGTAAGATAAGACTAGAAGCATGGTGGCATCATGTAATTCTTTGTCGTTTACACTTGAAATGAAACTGAGCACTAACGACTATGCCCATACAATCTGTCAAGTAATGGAGAAACAATGACATCGAAAAGTTGGTAACGTTTTGAAAGTCTCTGAATCTTAAGGTTTTTTTTACTGTTGTGTTGTTATTATATGAGAAAAGAGTCCTTGTAATCACAACAAATTTCCGTAAGGATCAATAAAGTAGTCTTAGTCTTAAGTCAGCGGTAGGCTTATCAAATTATCTTTTAACATTTCATGAAGTCTCATTTTTTACACTGCTAGAAGCATTTCTCAAATGACTTACTTGATTCTAGATCTTCTCTCCAGTTGACACATAGCTTTTTATTTCTGGCTGCTCCTGTTTTTGTCACAACGTTGGTTGCGCTTACAATTGCGCTTACAACAAGAGTATCGAATGTTTCTAAGTTTTCACTAAGTGTTGAAGCTTCCAGACGTTCTTTTTCCTTTGTGGAGTATAGCATCTTTATTTGCAGTTTTATTTGCACGTTTGCAGTTTTTCACGTGACTATGCCTTTTTTTGGTGTGATCTACAGATTCTGCCACATCTAGCGCAAATATAACTGTTGTCTGAGGTTGGTCGGATTAGGTTCTCTGTCCGCGTCTACGCCTGTCCTCTGCAGCACATTTCCGTTAGGTCTCCAGTTGTATTTTTATTTAAGCTTCATCGCTTACAATCAATTCTATTATAACTACATATGCATTAAATTATATGGAGAAAATTGGGACTTGATGTAAAAGGAAAATATGGCGCTAATCTGGAAAGGGAAACGCTTCTTTACAATACTAACGCAATGCTTTTAAGTCTCTAAGGGAAAATGCGTTATTTTATTATGCTACAAAGTGTATGTTTTAGCCAATAACGTAGAGATTTTGTTTCACGTGATGTTTCGTACTAAAGCCATAATTGATATATTAATTGCAAAATTAAATTTTGAACGTAATTATTTGAGAAGTTACACTGCAAAGACTTTCTACCAAGCAAATAATAGGCCAATAGTTTAACGCAAAAGATTCAATGTGAGATTTGTTTTTCAAGACTAAAGAGAGACTTGCTATTCGTATTGCCATGTATGGCATGTACGATGTCATTTAAAACTTAAAGAACACAAAAGCAACACTTTAGATTGGTAGTCCTCTACCAGATCGCTCATTTTCACCATTAAAAAATAAGTTGGGTTAAATAATTTTCGTTAATAGATTATTCCTCCGAGCGAGGCTTAGCCGCCTAGTACTCTCAATAATATAAGACTTATTTGACTTTAATTTATCCACAAAAAAAAATTATCACTATTGATTCATGTGTTTTATTGAACAATGAAAATTGTTCAAAGTTTCAATTTGTTTTCGGAATAGGAAATGGCAGAAATAACGTGTTTAAAATTTGTATCAGACAAACAAACAGACAGAGAGACAGAACAAATTGATATAAGTTTTGTTATGACAAAAAACAACATTTATTTTTAATTGAGGAATAGTATTTTATGGTAAGTTGAGTAGGGTGATAGCAAGAGTTGATCGCAGAGCTTATCACCAACTCTAGTGAAGTCACTTCTGCAAATTATACTTGGAATTATATATTTTAAAATTCATGGAGATTTTTTAAAACTTTATTATTATTATTATTTCTAAACATTTTAAAATTTAACGAATCGATTATTTTTCAGGTTTCTTAAGTATGTTTCAAAGCATATTTGTTTCTTGTCTACATTTGTTTTTTTTACTATTAAAAGTAACCACTTCACAAAGTAAGTTTTAATTGAACCTTTTTTGAACTGTTTGATTATGTTTGGTTATTGGAGCAAATTATTCTTAAGCTATACACAAACGAAACGTATATCTTATTCTAAACATTTTCTATTACTCTTGCTGTGCTATTTTTTCACACTGAGAACATGCTGCCACCAATGTAACAATTAATATTATATTTTAGAGTAAAAAAAAAAACAGAAATGTTTAAAAATACATGATTGGTCTGACCAAACCTTTAATATTTTTCGCATTTGTACAATATCTGACCACCGCAATTCGTGAAAAATCACAAGCTCTATCTTTTTACTTATTTTCGGTATTTCGCAATCTATTTATTAGGCATAAACAAAAGTAGCATAAAAAAGGACTTCCTGTATTTCTAAAGATCTAATGTGTTAAAATATGCCTTACTTATTGGCCCTTTTTTTAAAACCAGCTATATATATATTTTAGAGATACTTTACGTATGTTACTTTTCTAGTAAGTATACAAGATACATTTATGTCAAGTTTTATCAAGCCTGGTCAAAAGGTTATAATTTATATTTGGAACATACATACATACATACATACTGTCACGAGTCGAGTCTGTGACCTATTTCGACCAGTTTCTAGAAGCTCGTGCAAGTGTCCAGCGTAAACAAGTTAATTTTATATATCCAATCGAAAAAAAGAGGTTAAGGGAAAAAATAGCGCACGTCAGCTTCTAGAAGGTCAAAGTTACTAAAATAATTATCGGAGAAGGTTCCAGGATTCTGGAACGTACGATCAAAGAAAGTATAAATTAAGGGAAAGTGAGTTAGTCCTCGCATAGTAGTAGTTCTTGTAGAGTGTTGGTCCTCACACAGTCTTCGATTAGTAATACGTTTTGTGATATTAGCGGGTCCATTAAGTAAAGTTTTAGTATTTGAAGTTGAAGGTATACTAAGTGAAGTTTCATGTATCATTTAAGTTTTATGTATGTAGTATCAAGTCAAGTTGTTATTGAATTAAGAAGTTAATGTGATGTGAAAGTTGAAGAAGTTATTAAAGAAGTTTGAAGAAAATACAGAGAGATGTTTCTTTCTTCATTTCATTGAATTGTCAAGTATTGAGAATATAATCTTCGGCAAGTGTATTCGATACACATACATACATACATACATACATACATACATACATACATACATACATACATACATACATACATACATACATACATACATACATACATACATACACACGCCTTACTTTCTGCTTTATATCATAAAGATGCAGTTTTTAGGAAAAGCAGAGTATTCTTCTCTTTATTATATAATTATTGTGCTTAAAATACAGCTAAATTGATAAAAATGAAAAAACAAATCTCTGCAATTTTATATATTTTGTTTGTTTCAGGTTACAATGAATTTATATCTTGTGGCGAACTAAATATAGTAGCTGGTGATACTAAAATAACAATTACTTATGCTAAAATTCCATTTAACATAAAGAAGGATGGAATTCTAATTCTCAGATGTCAAAAGACATTTTGTAATTTTTCAAATGTGCATAAGGAAATTTTACAGTGTAACTGTGACTTAGAAAATGTGAGCCAAAAAATAATCATAAATGTTCCTCACGTTAGTCCAAACTTTACACCAGTTGGCAATTGGTCGATCGAAACTAAAGATAATAATGAGACAGCCTACACTCCAAAGCATATATGTCAGGTAAAATCTAATGGCAAGTACTATTTATAACGTTATAATTTTTAATATTTAAGCTAACTGGAAATAAGTTTTAGGGCGAGAGCGGGTGTGCTGATAACACTGTACATGGGTGCAGTGCAATCTCATATGGATTACAGTTTACCTGTTCAGGTTTGGGCGTCGATAGCGTCTCTAGCAAAGCTGGAAGCTGTTCAGAATCAAGCCATCATATAACATTTTCAGGTAGAAATAAATTTATCTAAAGTACATTAATCTGCATTATTCTGCTATTGAAAAGTTTTAATTCAAAAACCTAATCTGCTATTCTTTCTTAAGTTCGGCTCATTGGGCGGCAAACTGCCTTCACAAAAATCTGTCACTGGCAATGTCTGAATTTAAGCCTCTTCCCACCTGGCGTCCACTGCTCTGAGGAGCTCCATGAAAATGTGGAGCTTAGTTGTACTACGATGTCTCTGTTTGCGCTTTCTTCGTAACGGCCTCCATGTCATCGCAATTATTAGTATACGTAATTCATTTTGTCGGAGAACATGTCCTTCTAACCTCATGCGTCGCTCTGTCACAACCTTATTAAGGACTCGACTCCCAGTTCGGCATATGATTTCCTTGATTGAAACCCGATCTGTGTGGTTGAGTCCTAAATATCATAAAAGGAAAGTTGATTCGTAAAAATAATGCTGGGGGGGTTTCAAACTAAAAACAATATCTGGAGTTTTTTTTACAAATTAAAAATTCTTTTAGCTGCGCTCATATAATTTGGTGACTGAAGTTTGCTTTGAAATAATATTGAAGAGATGGGTTTTCATCATCAAAACTATCTGTAGGGGGATTTTAAACTCAAAACCATTTGAATGAGTTTTAAAATTAGCTAAACTCATAGAATTTTGAGTGTGTAATTATGCTTTTGTTATTAAAGAGGTTGTTTCTAGCTTCAAACCCCACTGGAGCGAGGTTTTAATGTCAAAACCATCTTAAGGGGTTTTAAATTTAAAGTCCTCTAAAGGTGGGGGTTTAAACTGAAAACCCCCCTTTGGCTTGGCTACACTCTTAGAATTTTGAGTGCTATTTGCTTTTTTTAAGATGTGTTTTTTAGCTTCAAACCCGCTGGAGGGGGTTTAAACTCAAAACTCCTCTTGGCTACGCTCAGAAAATCAGTAGACTGATGAGTGCTTTAGTCTTATATTGAAGACGGGTTTGGGAGGGGGTTTTAAAATGAAAATCTTCCTTAGCCATGCTCTTGGAATTTGGGGATTGTCGTTTGCATTTTTTTGGTTCATAGAAGAAGGAGGTTTAACCGTAAAACCCCCTGGTAGGGAGTTTTAAACTCAAAAACCCCTTTTGGCTGCACTGGTGCAAGTGATGGTTTAATATTAAAATCTCATCTAAAATAAACAAAATCAAAGCAAAAAAACTAAATTCCGACAGGGGAATTTCATTTCGGAAGGTAGGATTTGAACCACCAAAAGCCCTATGGCTACGCCCATGATATATATGTATAATATGTATATATATATATATATATATATATATATATATATATATATATATATATATATATATGCATTTATACGTAGGCCAGGGCTTATTGTGCAAAAACGCCCCAGCCCCCTTTTCACGCTAGTGGGTGTAAGAGACAAGATAGTTACGCTATTCCGAAATTAGATTCTAGATCTATATCTAGTAGATATAGATCTATAAAAAGTTTCGTTTCTAAGCCTAAGACATCATTCTAGTTGTATCTAACGAAAATGCCCATAGATCTGTTTGTTGGAAACTGTGCTGGGACATGAAGCATAAGTTGCCGAATAAATTTAGATACCTGTTCGATACTTTTTTTTTTTTTACAAATTAATGCCAAAGTAGTATCTAAAATCGATCTTTGACATAGTTACGGTTGTGTCATGCGCGCTGGACTGATTGTCTCGATGGTCCCGGGTTCATTTCCTGCTTGCTTCCGTCCCCCGTCGTCTAGCGGAAGGTTTGGACTAGGAAGTAGATTATCTTCAACTTTGAAGGAATATCCGAAACATGTATAAGTAAAACATTTTTTTACAACGCCTAATGAATCTTTGAAATTTTATTTCTTTCGACAATCACAATTAAATCATATCTTGAATATTCCTTGCATATAGGCGATCCAATGGGGATCTAATGGGGTTTGCCTCTGAGATAGTGTGATAACAAAACTTTGCTTGTAATCTTGTTTTCATCTGTATACAGTTTAGTAGTATCGTAGAATGGACTATGTGGCTCCTTTTTTTATGTAAAGATACTACATTGTTTAATAAGAAAAATCTCGTTAGATGCAATACTTTAATAAATTGCTAAAACAACTCAGAACCATTAGATCAGCTACCCAATCGAAAGATATTATTTTACCATTCTCTATAATATGAAGCTCTTCCATATACTAATTAAGCTTGTTAAAGTAGTAGTTTATTACTTGACTTCTAAACAATGTGAAAGCTGTGCTTTGGGACTTTTAGTCTACGTCTTTGTTGATCCATTACATTGATTTTCATTAGCCCATAAACCTAATTATAGTTTAAAATAAAGAAAAGTATAATGTGT
Source organism: Biomphalaria sudanica (assembly GCA_036873155.1). Classification (NCBI taxonomy): domain Eukaryota; kingdom Metazoa; phylum Mollusca; class Gastropoda; family Planorbidae; genus Biomphalaria; species Biomphalaria sudanica. The sequence continues at coordinate 2,724,040 of JAZGLO010000933.1, read as the reverse complement.
CCCTTTTAACATAGGCTGCAATTTCAAATATTAATTATATCTCTTAAACTGTAAACTTAAATGTCATAAATCTTATAGTTATTTTTTTTCTTGTTGCAGTTACACATTTTGCTTGTCATTACGAAGATCTCTGCGCAAGTATTTTAGTAGTTTGTACATCTAATAGTGGGACAATACAACCGAGAGTTATATGTCAATTTTGGGATACAAATAATGAGGTAAATAATAACCATCATTCGATTTATAATTCTGATTAGTGAAAAGAATTTTAAAATTATCTATCTATCTATCCATCTATCTATCCTATCTATCTATCTATCTATCTTATCTATCTATCTATCTATCTATCTATCTATCTATCTTATCTATCTATCTATCTATCCATCTATCTATCTTATCTATCTATCTTATCTATCTATCTATCTATCTATCTATCTATCTTATCTATCTATCTATCTATCTATCTATCTATCATAGTGTCTGAGGATTTAAGAAGTCGTTTAAGAGAATTTATATATCTAAATCTCAACCATGTCTTACACCACCAAAATTTCATGAAAAGATAACACTTATTTCTGCAAGTCGGACTAGAGTTACCCCACATAACTTTGCGTCTTTGCATTTTGTTTATTCTTTACTGAGTAAAAATTACTTTACAAAGTCATACAATATATAATAAAAATTATGTTTTCTACATAGATAACGCTGAGTAGTAAGAGTTAAGGAAAATTTAAATCAATCTTCGAGAACTGTTGACGTCAAGTAATTCTTCATTATTTTGAAGCGCGAGCAGCTTTTTTTTACCGAATTCCACAATTACGGGTATTGAAAATGCCGTATTTTTTTTTTTGCGCATAGTATTGGCGTTTTCCGTACTTAATGACACCCCAAAATGATAATTTTTGTCAATATTTCAGGAGATTTATATGAGTTTTCAAAATATTTTAATAATGTCAGGAGATTTTACAGGAATATTTCGTATATATATATTAATTTCATGAGCTTTTAAGGAGCTTCTGAAAAATCAGGAGGCATCGGAAAATCTGTTATCTTTATATATAATTCGAATCATGGCTAAACCGTGCGTTACAACACGATAAAGCTATGGAAACATAACTCTTTTATTTCTATCAGTCGGACTAGAGTTACCACACGTAACTTTCGCCTCGAAAGAGAGCACGGTATAGAAAAAAAGAGGAGGTGAAAGAGAATAAGTAATCTTTCTTTTTATACATTCTATATTTGACTACATTTATAAGTGTATTTATTACACTTATCAATATTTGGTGTCATTTAAATTGTTGCCTTTTTTTTCTGTAGATTTGTTTTGATTTTGACCCTTAGATTGATTTTCATTTCCTAATCATGGGCATAGCTTCACATACATTTCCTTGAGTCAACAGGTCATACAATGTAGTCGAAATTTCTGCATCAGGTAACTGATAATTTCTATCAGTCTCATATTGCTGGAAAAATGTCCTCAATGAAACTGTTGCCCCTTAACTTTGCAATATGGCTATTGTTCTTACTTACGGAAGCACAGTCAGACACCCAGCTCAACAAGACGATGCCATCATGAGAACTCTCGGCGTTTATTGAAGCGAGGCTGAAATTGTGGCGATATCGCAAATAATTTCCGCTACTATCACTATTCACTTCCGAGAACGTTCACATGACCCTCCTCGAGTTTAGAATCCGAGTCAACGTCTCTCCTTATCCCTGCTCTTTAGCGGTTGCATTCATCGCAAAATACTGGAGTGTTAAACTATCGCAGCTGCGACCTCACAAACTGTAATTATTTCCCGGTTATTCCCCCGATATTCCTGATTCCATTAAATAATCGTTTCGTGAAGCTCTGAGCCTTTTAGAGTTGCTTGGGGTGGGATCTTTCTTGTAGATTAGCATGGCTTGATCCCAGTGGCAGTTTTTGTTACTGGTGAACTAGCTTCAAACCAGTCTTCGCTTTTCTTGGTTTTGTTTCCAAAGACCAGTGATAATGTTTGGTAGATTGTAGCACGCATAAACGTCCAGCTTTTTTCTACCTGTCACAGAGAAGTTTTTAAAAGCTTCCTCTAATTTGTTCTCAAATTCGTTGCAAAGATCAGGATTTTCTATGCTAGTGGTATTCAGGCGTGATTTTCTTTTTCCCTGTGATGTGTGGATCTTAAGTGGCAGCAGTCTTGTCCGGCAGGACACTAAAGTATGATCAGTATCACAATCCGCGCTTTGGTAGCTACGAGTCAGCAGTATATTTCCAATGTCTCTTATTTCGTGTCAGTATCATATCCAGCTTGTGCCAGTGCCCATACTTAGGGTGCCTTCATAAGACACAATGCTGTTTTTTTTCCTGAAGTATGTGTAGGTAAAGCAAAGTTTATGGTGCGTGCAGAATTCAAGCAGACTTTGTCCGTTTTCATTCATCCTTTTGATTCCAAAAAGCCCAAGGCAGTCTGACCAGGTATTGTGATCTGATATTACACTGTCATTGAATTCACATAGAAGGATCATATGTTTTTTTTCAGAAAGAAATAATTGTGCACAATTTCAGCTTTATCCAAGATTAGGTAAGAAAGAAATAGTTGTGCACAATTTCAGCTTTATCCAAGATTAGGTGAGAAAGAAATAGTTATGCACAATTTCAGCTTTATCCAAGATTAGGTGAGAAAGAAATAATTGTGCACAATTTCAGCTTTATCCAAGATTAGGTGAGAAAGAAATAATTGTGCACAATTTCAGCTTTATCCAAGATTAGGTGAGAAAGAAATAATTGTGCACAATTTCAGCTTTATCCAAGATTAGGTGAGAAAGAAATAGTTGTGCACAATTTCAGCTTTATCCAAGATTAGGTGAGAAAGAAATAGTTGTGCACAATTTCAGCTTTATCCAAGATTAGGTGAGAAAGAAATAATTGTGCGCAATTTCAGCTTTATCCAAGATTAGGTGAGAAAAAAATAATTGTGCACAATTTCATCTTTATCCAAGATTAGGTGAGAAAGAAATAGATGTGCACAATTTCAGCTTTATCCAAGATTAGGTGAGAAAGAAATAGTTGTGCAAAATTTCAGCTTTATCCAAGATTAGGTGAGAAAGAAATAATTGCGCACAATTTCAGCTTTATCCTAGATTAGGTGGGAAAGAAATAATTGTGTAGAAAAATGTTGATCAGTAAATCGATATAAGCATTAAAAACAACATAGGAGCGAAAGTCAAAAGATTGATATAAATCTCAAGCGGGCAACAAGTCTTTATTAATAGGAAATTGCAAAAATAGATCATAACAATACGTCTTAAACAAAGGTTTTAATGAAGCTCCTAGATGTAGGCGGAAATTCGTTGCATTTCTACAATATCAACCACGTCTCCTAGATTTGTTATGCCTTGTGTGTTATAGCTCGCTGTTTGAAGCTGTGTTTATAATTTATTGTTTGGCGCTATAATAAAGGAATTAACCTGAATAATAAACATAGATATATGGCAGGTTAACAAAGTTAATAGAATCGTTGCAAATGCCATAGAATTTAATATGATCTTATCTTTTTTTTTTAATCACCAAAATATTAATAAAAATTTAACGTATTATTTAAATGTAAAAATAGGAATTTATTGAAAACATTTTTTTTTCTAATAACAATCTGAGATATTAGATGTTAGATTTTTAAATAAATGAAATGTGTTGTTTTTTTTCAGATACAATTAAATGTAACAATTTATTATACAAGCTCCGAGTGTTCCACCAACATTACAAAGAATGACTTCTTCAACAACCTTACACAAACGTCACTTCAAGTAAAACTATTACAAAATATCACAACTCTTTCGGATAATGAAACAACACTACCGATCATAAATACAGTACAATTAAACATATCAAGTTAGTTATAAAAGATAAAATAGTATAACAATAGTATAAAATTGTACAAACTTTAGAAACTTATAATTGAATGAAGCCCGCCCCCCCTAAAAAAAAGTTGTCTCTGTATGTCGTTACAGATACTTCAGGCACATTATGTCAGGAGGAATGGAATCAAAATCGAGCATTGTTTTCAACTCATCAAGGTGTAAATACTTATTTTATATAAAAATAAGACTATATAAATACTTATAAACATATAATATTAAATTCAGCGCCATTTTTTTTGTATTCATGTGACAAAACCATAACTACAAAAAAAAAAAAACTAATAAAATACTGCGAATACACGCAGATAGGGGCACATTTCTTATAATATATACTAGGACTAATTCGTACAAGTGCTGCTTCTTCCCTATTGCTTTTAGAGAATGGAATGAGTTGCCTGAATAAGCCAGGAAAATCAACGACTTAGCAGAGTTTAAGTAGCTGATTATCATTTATGATTAGATTGACAAATGAAATGGGTAGCCTGTAATTATCTTCATTTTTGAAGTAACGTCTGTAATTTATAAGATTAGATAAAATAAGATAACCAGTAGTTTATTCTAAGCAAGAAAAACATTAAAAATAAATATATATTTTAAAAAGACAATACCCCCAGTAGTAAACTTCAAATAGAATAAAAAATATATATTTGTAATAAATATAATAAAATAATTAAAAACAAACAAACAATAATTTAGTTCCAAACGGGAATTGAATCTGTGACAAGTCAGCTGCTTTAACGTAAGATGTTTCTATCGGGCAATGTATACTTGGGCGATTTTTTATTGGTATGTGTAATATATGGACATCGTAATGTAAAACTAGGCCTAGGCTTTTGATTTTGAACTCAATTTAGATTTAATCTGTATTACATTAGCCTACAAATATAGGTAGAGTATGGATACTTGAAGTTACTTGAAGTAACTTTTAATTTACTTATTTATCTCATAATATCGGTACGCTACGCTGACAAGCCATATATTTTTTGTATTAATATTAAATAATGCCAATGATACCAATTTAAATCTAGACACAGAAGACGATGTCCTACATTTTCAGGACCATTAATTAGTTAAACTCTTGAATTAATAATGACTTACAATAGAAATTCCCGAACGTGATTGCGATAGTCCTTTAAAAAGCAATATTGTCTCTGGATCTAACATTTTTAAAAGACTAGTACTAAAGCTAAATTTAGATATATTCATTTTTTATTTTTAACAAATTATAATTGACCAAAGTTCAGTTTTCCCCGTGTGGCCTAGGAGCTAGTAAATCTTTTCTTAGCGATACACATCAACCGTAAAATTTGACATCAGCGTCCATGCATGTTCCAAGTTCCATGACGTTCTGAATTGAACAAAGGTATTGTGCAAAATTCCATATATTTTATTTTCATAGTCGATAAGATTCTAGTCATTAGAATTGACATTAGATTTAAAATGTTTTAGTTTTTTTTGTACATAAACCCTACATTTTGTTATGTCATTCCTATGTAAGTGACTAAAACAGTATGGCCTCCTTCAGTCGCGAAACGACTATGGGTCATCTCATTTCCTAAGCATTAGCTGTGGTTGGAACGATGTCGCCCACACAGCAGTTTCGCCCCTCTCCACGCAGCGAATGTATCCAAAGGAACGACAAGTGCCGATACAGTTTAGAGTCAGCGGCGTCGCAGGCTCTACTATGATGTACCACTAAGTGTTGCAAAGAGCCTATGGGTTACCGGCCCCTGATTTTTTTAGGATAGACTCCCTTTGCCTTAACAATTATCGGGTATAGCTGCAAGGCAGTAGAGTGTTGAATTAAGAGTTGTAATTTTAGCTGGGTAGCTAGTCTTAACTTAACGAGCCCTCCTGTCTTAAGTTTACTGAAGTTTAAGAAATGACGCATTTATATTTATACACATTGATTGCACTCATCACTTCTATCTGTCTAACTTACTCAATCATTACATTAATGCAATTTTTACTAAAAGAAACTATTGATTTATATATTAGATTTTATGTCAAGAAGCATATCTGATCAGATTCTATATGAACAATTTAAAATGATAAAAGAAAAATATTACCAACACACCGTAAACATTTTAAAAATATTTTTTTTTCTCTTTTTGGGTTCAAGAATTTTCAACTACAAGTACAGCAGGCACTCATACGGATACGCCCCCAGAGTTAAGTAAGTATATTTCATCATTTCAACAATTGCTACATTATTCTCAATATTGCTTTAACTTTTGTAAAATGTAATTTTAAATTTTAAAAGCTTCTCATAAAGCAGCTTTATCATCTGTGAGATATTATTCGTATGGGATACGACTGAACCAGAGTCCTGCAATTCGCAGATAACTGTGCCCTAAATGCCTCAAACAAAGATAACCTTCAAAAGAGCAAAGTGTGGCAACGGACTCAGCATATCCACAAAACTGAAAGTCTACAGTTCAACTGTCAACCTGGATTATCCGTAAGGTGCGTTGGTCCGACCACAGACACAGAAATCTTAAAGCTGTCCAAAATGATCAGTATCAATGCGACAGTAAAAAGGTCCCAGCTTTAATGGGTGGGACATGTAGTCCGCATGCCAGGCAAACGCCTTCAAAAGAGCCAAGCGACTTCTGAACGGGGAGTTGAATGCAGGAAAGCGCTCCCAGGTAGGTCAATACAAGCGCTATAAATACACTCTGAAGAACTCCTTTAAGGAATGCAATATCGACATTCACGGCTGGGAAGCACTAGCTCTTGATCGCTCCTCATGGTGTGAAGCTGTGAGTCTCGGAGTCTCAAGATTTGAACCAAGAAGAGTGGCCAGCGTGAAAAAGCACCGAGCCAATAGAAAGCTGAGAGAAGAAGCAGGTCTATCTGCAACTGACCTTACTCAGCTGTGCCATGTGTGCGGCCGGCTTTTTAAAGCTAGGATTGGACTTTATAGTCATCTTTGAGTCCATAGGAATTGAGAAGTGTGCTCATCTTCGACCACGAAGGAGGAGCTATATATTATTCGTATATATTTGTGTACATTATATCCATTACTGGTGTTAGGATGCATAGAAAGAAGAATTTATTTTTCTTTAATATAAAATTAACACTAGTAGTACCTTGGTGAAGTTTCGAACCACAAGGATAATTTTGGTTGAATTGTGTGTAACAAAAATATTTACCAACAATGTGTCCAAAACTGAAACTTTGAGAACAGGATAGATAGAAAGATAGATAGATAGATAGATTAGATAGATAGATAGATAGATAGATAGATAGATAGATAGATAGATAGATAGATTAGATAGATAGATAGATTAGATAGATAGATAGTTAGATAGATAGATAGATAGATAGATAGATAGATTAGATAGATAGATTAAATAGATAGAAAGATAGATAGATAAGATTAGATAGATAGATAGATAGATAAGATTAGATAGATAGATAAGATTAGATAGATAGATAGATAGATAGATAGATAGATAGATAGATAGATAGATAGATAGATAGATAGAATAGGTAGAGTTTAGAATTGACAGAATTTAAGCTAATGGTTAACGTGCATTGACGCGTAGGACATAATTATTTTCCTTTTTGAAGTAACGTCCTTATTATATAAGATAAGAAGAATGTTTAAGTGCTTTAGTGTAATACATAATGACTCTTATTCCATATTTTATTTCTCGTAATTACGTTTTCATTTCTCCGTCTGTATACAGACGAAGATCTAACAATTTATTTTTCAACCATCATAGTGCTATCGATTGTAAGCAGTTCTCTGACTATATTCTTGTTTATTATTTGTTTAAAGAGAAGTAAGTTATAATTCTTTTTTTTCACAAAATAATTATCAAATTAAAAAAGATCGTTAACATATATCCGCTTTCATAAATATATACCTATATATATATATATATATATATATATATATATATATATATATATATATATATATATATATATATATATATATATATATATATATATATATATATATATATATATATATATATATATATATATATATATATATATATATATATATATATATATATATATATATACATATAAATATATATATATATATATATACATATAAATATATATATAAATATATAAGTATATGTATATATATATAAATAAAATTGTAAACATTTTTTACCTAGATTTTGCAGTTAAAGATAACTCTCAACATAAAATGTAAGTTTAACATTGTTGTTTTATATATATAATTTAAAATTAAAGTGCGAAAATCCGTTATCCCAAGTCCCAAAAAACCCGTGGAGTCTGGGAGCGCATGAGGCGCCCTGACCGCACTTCCCCATGGTCCAGGCCTGATCAAGCTATTATAGCACAGTGCAGGAAAGGCCATTGTCCTGTTGGCTCATATTACTCACGGCTATAGCTAAATTTTGATTCACGGTGCCCCCGCTGGGGGGAATAAGAGAAAAATGTGCCTCATATTGTGTTAAACTGCCCAGATTTGCTTATCTCCGTCTCAACAGCTCTGGGAAACCAAACATTCTCGACCTGTATGGCGACATTTATACACTACGCAAGACAGCAGGATTTCTGTCCAGGGCTTTTGCAAGAGAGGATTTGAGCCTCTCAAGCCCTCACTCAAATGGAGTTTGATGAATATGATGAATAATGGATGTATTGAAATAATTGTGCCGAAAATACCACACTCTTTTCTTTTCTGTCCTTCACTAAAGAGTCAACCTATCTGGTCCACCTCCACGTAGGTATATACTTGGTCTCATTGTGTCACGCCCTTGTTAGATCCCATTAGTGACGCATGTTAGGTTAAAACTAATATAGGACACTGCACACTCCCTACAATAGGCTTCTACAGCTTTTCCTAGCAAGCAAGGGATGCACGTGGAGCGGATGAAAGAAAGGCTCCGTTAACCCATCCCATGCGCAACGTCGATCCTCATTGGGGTTATGATAGCAGTACATTTAGTAACACGTAGGAACCTTGCGTTGGCTCAGAATTCTGTCTGGGAAGGAGGAACTCAAAATGTTGTTCAAGGTATCTTACACTAATGGATGTGATTAAATAATAAAGTAGTTGATGGGACACTCTCAAATAGATGGATCGTTGAAGAGTAATCAATCATTCCTGGCTTCAAGGTGAAATCCTTCACATCTGTCCAGATTAATGTTAGGACGCAAACTCGACTTTGATATGACGTTAGTTGCTGTCCGCTTACAACCTTGTTTGAAAACTCTTTTATAATATTGATGTTATTTTTTTAATAGATTTGTCGTAAAAAAATAAATTTACATGAGTAAATTTGTGTTTCAGAAAAAAATCAAAACTTTGTAAACAAACAGGTAATGAAATTAGTTGTAATAGAAAGATAAATGTTTACAGAAGCATAGTATTACTATAAATATTTTCGTATCAACTCATAAAGTGTGACCTGCATTGTCTTTAAAATTAATTGTTACAACTAAGACTTTAGCGAAGATCAGTTCTAGATAATAATAAAAAGGCTAGTCTTCGAGTCCGAAGATTAATGAGGAATGCACCTTAGGGCAACAAACCCATTGTCCGTCGGTGTATAGTACCCATGTCTCAGATCCATATAAAAGAGTTGAGATATTGCTAGACATTGTTTTTTGTATGCAGGCGGAGCGATTTATTCCGCCAAACTCTCGCCTGTAGACGTCCAAAAGCACTACTGGCCCTTGCCAGAGGGTTATCAACTTCCCTTGAAAGTGAGGCGTCATTTTCATACAATAGTACCCAGATATGTGAAGTGGTCTACCACGTCAAGGGTCTGTCCGTTTACGGAGTTTTTTAATTTCAATTTTTAAGCACACTTTTTTTAACCTTCAGAGTAGGGAATTTTCGTTCGGTGATCACGTGTTTCTTTTGAAGTCAACTATTTTATTTAAACCTTTCCGATAGGTTTGCATACAAATCGAAAGGTTTTTTGAAATGAGAGCAACGGTGAAAAACTGAGCCTAAACCAGTAACTTGCTGCAATAGGGGCTCTTTAGATAGTTAGACTTACCTAACCTGTGTTGCGTGGCATAACTATACATCTATACCCAAATATAGAAAAGACCTCGGGAGTAAACCATGAGGAAAACTCATTAGCTGGCGATAATCTGACAGAACCTGCAAAGCCGATTATCCCAAACAGCACGCTCTCTGCCTAGTGTAAAGTTATGCTTGACAATGTCTCTAAAGAAATTTGGTCTGTGCGTAGAGTAAGGAGATATTTAAACACGCCTTTAAACTGCTTTAATCTCTGCGTAGAAAAAAGGTACTGTTTAATCAAGTTAAGTACAATAACCTATCACATCTTGCAATATTTTGGGGAGATTATGTAAAGGTCATGCGTTTCTATGCCAACTAATAACGGATTTACTTTCCACAATTAATGTTAGAAACCCATTAGAGTGCGACGGACTTATTTAAAATTTAAAATTCCAGTCCTCGCCGAGATTCGAACCCTTGACGTTTCGGTTCGGAAGCCAAGCACCTAACCACTTGACACGGTGAAGTATACCGAAAAAGAATTCAGTTCCCTTATGGCCATACTCTATTCTAGATTTGTGCTCCACATAGGAAGATATAAGAAAACGTAATGACTTTTGTAGTGTTTTTTTTTGTTGCTTTTTTTTTAAATATTTTGTAGTACTTTCAATAGTTATTTTCCTAAAAGAGTTGACATCGTAGCTTTCACACTGTCTGGTACAATATTTTGTAAATCACATAATGCAATTATGACTAAATTATTTCTTTACAGAAGATATTGACAACACTGACATATATTCAATAAACTCATTAGCACACATAAAACAGAAAGGTATGATTATTGTTTACTAAAATAAAAATAAAGTAAGAAAGTGTAATATCAGAAGGGAAATTGTTTCCTAAATTTCTTCATTCAATATATTTGACAGAGGTTCCAATCAAGTTAAGACAAAAAATAATAAATGACATTGATTGTGAATCCAAGAAGAACAATAAGGACAGAGACACCTTAGGATCACTCCCTGGTGAGCGAATTTTTGTTCTTAGTATATTGCCAAGCGCTTTAGGTTTCATAAGTTTATCTTACTTACTCTAAAATGTAAATAAGGAGTCGAATTTATTAAGTGATATTCAACATTACATTTCCTTGCTTATTTTTTTTTCTTTCTGTAGATCATTACTGTACCATAGGCAGAATGTCAGACAACAAGAAATTAGCAACTTTGAAAAAGTCAACAAGACCTACCTCAGATTTCGGTATTATACATTTGTACCTGATGTGCATGTTTATCAATTAATACTTTCTGCTTATAATATTAAAATTCATGTTACGCTACTGCAAATGGTGTTGTAGTAAGTGTTATATTTTATGGAAAATACTATTTTCAAATTTACATAATTGTTCTTTTTTTTTCGTCTGTATGTTCAAAAAATATTGTTTCTTTTTTTTTTTTACTACTTGAAATCACTTGCAAATATACGTAAATAAAAAAAAAAAACAATACATCAAATAGAAATAATCTGATTATCTTCGCTTAGTAGTCGGTCGACTGTTTTTGATTTAATCCACAACCACATGATTTTTAAATACCTAATTACTAATGTATTAAATATTGTTTATGAAACAAGAATATTAATCTTTAAAATTGTATCAAATGCAGAAATTGAAAAAAAAAAGAAGTAACTGCTACACAAAGTCTGTTAAGCTTCATTGCAGGTGAAGGGTGCAACGTATATTTTAAGAGATTAGAAAAACTACTTTTAAAAAATTAAGAATATTTTTTTTAATCAAAACTTGTGCAAGGGAGATTCAACGTGAAAGATTCAAATTCGTAACATCCACACAATATTATTATAGGTTAAAACTGCCAGGCAATGGGTCTCACTATTTAGAAAGTAAATGCAGAAAAAATTAAGTAAATAGCTATTAAAAAATTATATAAAGCTGTTATTTAATATGTATAAATAGTATACCTCATTGAAATTACATGTAAATTTTGAATATTTTTTCAGATCACTATTCTTCTATTGATGAAATTCTACGTGACAAAGAAGGCGATAAGCTAAAAGAATATATAACACCAGAGAACTTCATTAAATCTTCTAAAGTTATAATAATACCTGGTTAGTATTAGCATTATCAAATAAAAAAAATACTTATAGATTTACTGATGAAACAAATTTACAATGACATACTAAATGTCATGTGGGTAATGGCTTACTTAAAAAAAGTTTTAAATTAGTGTATCTGTAAATTATTTTGTACCTTAATAGTGTGGTAGTGTTCAGAAATAGGAAAGGATATAATTACTTTTTTTTAAAAACTTGTATACATTTATCTATGTCTTCTTTGTATCATTTTGAAGTTTGTAACAATGTCTAAATGGCTTTTATTCTAATATGACTTTATTAATTAAAAGACAGATCGAAAGATGACCTAACTACTCAGTGTGTTTCGAAACGTCAAACTGATGGCACCTTATACGAAAGCATTGTCTGATACTGCCACAATGATTTTAGTTATTGAATATTATATCTAAATGCGTATATATTATATAAACATAAGCCAACTAAAAATCAAATTTATTTTAAAATATTAAATCTAAATGTAATGACTTGACCTAATACATTGTAGAGCAATTTTTTTTTTTTAAGTTATGGCAATGTATTGAATTTGTTTCTTCTATAGTTACATAGTTGCAGGTTGACTGTGATAGATGAAAAGGTTTTGTTGTTTTTAGATGCATAGTTTAGTTGTTGTTTTTTTAAATCTCTTATTAGCTCGATTTATATGCGACGATTACACTGGGGATTATATTATCAAACTTGACAATTCAATGAAATGAAGAAAAGAAACATATCTCTGTATTTTCTTAAACTTCTTTAATAATACTTATTCAACTTTCACATCAAATTAATTTCTCAATTCAATAAAAACTTGACTTGATATTTCATAAATAAAACTTAAATGATACATGAAACTTCACTTAGTATAACTTCAACTTCAACTACTAAAACTTTACTTAATGGACCCGCTAATATCATTAAACATATTACTTATCGAGGACTGAGCGAAGACCAACGCTCTACAAGAACTACTACTATGCGAGGACCCCGTCTAACATACTTTCCCATTATTTATACTTTCTTTGATCGTACGTTCCAGAATTATGGAACCTTCTCAGATAATTATTTAAGTAACTTTGACCTTCTAGAAGCTGACGTGTGCTATTTTTTCCTTTTAACCTCTTTCTTATCTTATATAATACAGACGTTACTTCAAAAAATAAGATGATTACGTCCTATGCGTCATGCATTTAGTCATGCATATTAACCAATGACTTAAATTCTGCCAAGTCACTGGTTTTTCTGGCTAGCTCAGGCAACCCATTCCATGCTCTAATAGCACTAGGGAAGAAGGAGTATTTGTACAAATTTGTCCTAGCATAGGGGACGAGAAATGTCCCTTTATCTTTGTGTCTTTCAGAGTATTTTATTAAGTTTTGTTTTTGTATTTGAAGATTATGGTTCAGTGTTTTCTTTGATTGGATATCTAAAATTAACTTGTTTACGCTGGACACTTGCACAAGTTCTTACTCGCTTCTAGAAACTGGTCGAAATAGGTCACAGACTCGACTCGTGACATTATACAAGCTATTGGACACATACGCTAGCATCTGATTCATCTTACTTTTTATAGTCTTTTGTCTTTTAGTATAAAACTATTTTTAATGTTTTACATAAATATTCATTATTTATATATCTGTATCCTATTGAAATATAAGTATTTTATACAAATTAATGCAATTTTTGTTCGTTTTTGTATTTAGATATTTCAGATAAATAGCAATCATAAATTCTATTTGTGTCTCTTTTATTTTTGACATACGTTTGCAGAACACATCTTTTTCTATGACTAATGAAACTTTTAGGGAAGAAGGTTTGTAACTGTTTCCATGCTGTTAAGCGCTCAGCAAATAATAATATTGATTTAAGGTTAGAATTTATTAGAGATAATGTAATAACAGTATATTAATACTTCTAATATTTAAGATCGTTTAGAGAATCTCTAGACAAAAAAAAAAACAGCTGCATTAGCATTTCAATTTTATTTTAACTGTTATGAACATAAAAATCAGATATAATAGCAATAGCAATAATATAATAGTAATAATATTCTTTCGAAAAGGTATGTTTTACAATTGAGCATTACGTTTGTTAATACATAATTAGATCAAACAAAGTGTACGATAGCACACAGAATATACGTTTATATAAAAGTTTAAGCTAATGAATGATTTTTTTTACCGTAATGAATTTTTAGAATTTAACGTTAAAAATGTATTGTAGTTATTATGTTTTATATAACTATAACATACCAATACGTTTTATTTACAAATTGATTAAATTAAAATTAAAAGCTAAAAAAAAAAGTGCGACATTCTCAATGTAAAAAAAATGTGACCTTCGAAATTATTTTTTTTCTTTTACAATAAAAAAAAAACGTTTGGAATAAGAATGTCTGTGTCTGTGCGAAAAAAAGTGTATTCCCTGACAGAATTAGTATTTCCAACATACAAACAGGTATATAGGCGACAACCAAACAAGAGATGTAATTAAATATGAATTCAAATTGAGCACATCACAGTTGAACTGCTAGATGGAAACAAAATGACCTATACGATAAACATAGCAAAACGTCTAAAATCACACCTAAGAAAAAAACAACATGAATTCTATTCAGTAAGTTTTCTAGTATTCTAAATATTGTAACAATTATTCACATGGTAAATAATCATATATTAAAGTTACCCCCACCGATCGACCCCCACCTGCGTCAATAAACTTCCAACGCCCATGTCGTGAGGTAGATTTTGTCCGGGACGGACTAATCTGAGAAGAGGGCAGTGTTATAACCCTATTGGCGACGCAGCAGGGTTAACTGTGTGTATGATCAGCTGACATTTGTGACACAGGCAAGCAATACAGTTTAGCGTGCTTTATTGAAGGGCAAGGACAGTACTGGCATGTACTTTGCAAGCAAATATGACACTGTTATGGTCATCTGATCATATGCCAACGTGGACCAGACACAGAGTGGACCAGAGAGAGAAGATATATTCTCTTTTAAAGTAGAGTTCGTAACAATACTTAAATGTTGAGCTATTATATAAAATACTTTTTATTATTATAATAATTTTACTATCTTTATTATTAGATAATTATAAATAAAATACAAGATAACTTTAAATAGTCTACATTATGCTCTTCTTATATTTTATATAACGATCTTATACACCCAAGACTCTATTAACATGGATACACGTTATACCTTAGTATATTCTCTTTTAATGTAGAGTTTGTAAATTATAGGATGAAAATACGAATACATTTAAATATGGAAAAAAACGTACATTAAAAATCCATTAACAATTACTGAAATTATAAAATAAAATTTATAGTATTCGCATTCCATTTCGTGAGTACTGTCTGGTGTGTCGGGCAGACCTGCAACATGGAAAAATAGTAAATGTATAATGTTTTCAGTATCTTAGATTTATTTAATCAAATTCGGAGTACCCTATTTATAAACAGATAGAATAATGTTCGTATTTCTTAAAAATGTATCCGTTTGTATACAGTCTTGTATGGCATGTGCATGGTATGGCACCAAGCTGAATAGTTTTAATAATAGTAATAAAATAATAAAGCATTCTTTATTACTGTTAAACAATTTCAAATCTCAAGTTATTTTTCTCTAGCGGTTCATGCTAATCATTATAATCATATAAGCTACTAAAGTACAATACGACACTATTTGGCAGAAAAAAAATAAATATCATTTTGGTGTATCTCCTGTCGAAAATAAAGTAAGTACTGAATAATTGTTACAATCATTGCGCAATTCTTTTTTTTTTTTTTGCTAGTTACTGTGAAGTTCTATTTAGTGTCTTTGACATTCTTTGGTAAATCCACTGAATTGTGAAAAGCTGAATACATTTCTTACCTTTCTGAAAACTGCACGGAAATCTTCCTCTAGTTTCTTCTGGCATACAGACCTCGTAAGTCAAAGTGTAATCATTTCTTTTGTTCTCATTTGAAATAACTGCTACATTAGAAACACTTGTTGTTTTAGTGCCGGTGTTCGTATTAAAGATGTCAAAAACTGTTGGTACATTGAACGTTGTTTCGCTTTTGGCAGTTGCTTCTAATCTTGTTTCATTAAATGATTCCGAGCAATTTTCCTTATTGATGATTCGATCATTTACAAAGAAAAGAACATATTCTTGGTTAGGATCTAAAAGTAAAAAGATTTTCAATATTTTAATATTTTCTTATGTAGGCCTAATGCAAAAATAAAAATTTCCTCCAGAGTATAATAACAGACAATTTGTGCCTGCTGGTAAAGCGATCACACACAAACACACACAAAACGGGCCTGAGACATGAGTATCACGCATGCACTATGACAAAGATTGAATTTTTATTTTTATATTTCTTTGGTGTATAAGGGCCGCTACTCCAGTCATGGGTCTCTGGTGACGGCATTCCTGTAAGGTACTTTACTTTAAATCTTTCCCACTAATAACTATCGATGTTACAAATGATTACATGTCTTTTTTTTTTAATTTCGCTGTTTATGAAATTATCAATTTTAAGGTTATTAAAAGTTGAAACGACTTAACTTTAACTGAACATATTTTTCTATGTTAGACATTTTAGTCCTTTCGACTCTACATAATGTTCTCCAACATATAATTATAACAACACCCTATACAACACCCATCACCCCTACACACACACTTTTGGTCAGAATATATTCTATACATTATATTCTAGTATTAATTCCCAACCCTTTCAACAAATGTTAGTCTCAGTCTCACATACACCTCTAACTTCAATGCCTAAGTATCTCTATAAAGTAAATATATTTATTTATATACTGTAAAATTGTTAGACCTCCCCCCCCCACACACACACAGTTTAAAACTCTACACCGTGAGATTCCCTAATCTTAGCATTACAGTTTTTTTTTATAAAACATAAATCTTTCCCAAAACACACGCTTATAATTGGCCATCACAAACTCAAAAATATGAACATATATAAAGTTTTAAAGTAATATTCGGTAGCTACATATCTAAGAATTATTGTTTGTTTTATTTTTATAAATCTATACAGAAGCAATACTCATTAACAAAGCTTTTTCCTAATTTAACGAGCTATTTTTAAATAGATATGGACGTCAAGGTCGAAGATTTGATTTTAAGCATTATATTCAGATTGCGGTTGTCATGGGGAAATGCCATTAAAAAAATGTTTTAATTGAAAGCTTAAAACGATTCGTGAATTACTTCACCCATGCTACGGTTCTATCAAAACAACACATAAAAAGTGAAAGAATCAGGCGCTCAAAATTCATTATAGTCCGTTTAACGGAATTTAATATATAAATATATTCTATGGTCTATTCTATGGTATCCTTCAGTCGCTAAGCGACTTTGGATCATCTCATGCAAATGAGATGTATGCGTAAGCATTAGCTGTGGTCGGAACTATGTCGCCCACACAGCAGTTTCTCCCTCTCCACGCAGCTGATGTATCCAAAGGAACGGCAGTACCGATACAGTCTGGGGTCAGCGGCGTCGCAGGTTCTGCCAGGGTGTGGCACTGGGTGCTGCAAACTGCCTTCGGGTCGCCAGCATATATATGCATTTACATATATTTAAAATAAGCAAATCTTGACTGAAATTAAATATTTTCGAAAGAGTTATAACTGCTAGAAGTTTCTAGATCTGTTAAATTTTGCTACGATTAAAAATAACTTTTCGCAATAATTTTTTTTTTCTAATTAAAATTGTAAATAGTTTCGTAGGGTACTTATTGCCGAAAGTGATAATGGACATAACTATTCCATTAACTATAAAATTGTTCCTTTAACATATGTCTCAATTAGCCTATGACAACCAGTTCAACTTTAGGTCTTTACTTGTGGCACTGATATTTTTTTTTACTAACAGGCGAGTAACTGGCGTCTAGACCATTAAGCTTTGGGCAGGAGGGTTTGTGTAGCCTTAGCTGACCACAAGTCCTGGAGATGGAAAATTTGTTATTCAACCTTCTGCTGCTTTATAATAGATATACATAAACATAGGGAAAGCTTTGTAAGACAACCCTGAAGAAAAAGTAGGACTCAGCAACCTTTAAGCAGTATACAGCAAATGTTACTTAACCCTCGTAGAGCCTGCGACGCCACTGATGCAGAACTATATCGGCATTTGAGTGGAGAGTAGGGAAAAGGTTTGGGTGACATCGTCCCGCCTTAGACCAAGGCTTTTATCCCGTTTTCATGGGATGATCCATAGTCGCTTCGTGACTAAAGTAGGCCATATAAATTTGTAAGTTTTTGTTGCCTTAAATTTCTGAAATCTGTTCTTCACCATGGTAGATTGTTTCATTAGGATAAACAGCCTTGGCTTTAATTTTGGCTCCACTTAAATGTCGATAAGCGGTGATGTTAGGGAAAACATCCATGATGTTTCTATCAGATCGCTGACATACGCATGGTCCAAAATCACAGTTGATTGAATTTTGATGCATAGAGCAAATTTAAAAATTGAAAAAAAAAAGTATTGTTAATACATCAATATATTTTTTTTAACGCTCACTTGAGACACACCACAGCAATCAACACATTAATTACGCCATTTACAAACTAACCATGCTAAGATATTGGTAAAGAAACCTCAAAGTTTAAACTAATATATAGTGACCAATTCAATGTAATCGTTCTTAGTCCTACCTAAACAAAAACACGCCCGTACCTATTAAAGTCCTTAGCGCAAATCGTTAATTATGTCTCTACATTGTTTCAACTCAATGTTTTGGAAAAATTGAACAAGTTTTTTCTCCAATTTCCCATTTTTGTATCAAGTTAAAACTTTCTACAGTTATTTATTTAACCTGATAAGACACGAATCAAGTAAAAAAAAAGTAAACAATTACTAGTTGGTGATTCATTATTTTGTTACATATTGAAATAAAGGGAATAAATGCTACTTAATGAGAAATGTGGAAGTTTGATTCCTTTATTGTTCATTAATGTTCATGGAACAAAATGAAATTTTTAGTAATTATTTATTGTCGACGACAATGCACGAATAAATCCGAAAATTGACCAATAAGTTAATCAATTAGTACTACTTAATTAATTTTGTTCTTAATAATAGAACGGGAGTTAAATCCTTGACTTTTTTTAGATAAATGTCACTAAGTAACGTTTCTTGCCTTAGACAATCTTCCTTTTTTTTAAAGTATTTTTTTTCTATTGCTTGTTTCGACTATTGTTTGTTTTTTTAAACTATACTCTAACTATATGTATATGCTTATGTGACACTTTAAAAAGCATGGCCGAGGATAGAAGCATGTCACTACTAAAGTAAACTGCATTGGCACAAAACAGTATGTACAGAAAACACAGCTTGTTTATATTTCACCCGATCAGGAATTATAAAGACATTCTTTGTAAGATCACAACGAATGTCATTTTCTGCAGCAAGTCTACTTCTGTAATGTCTGGAAAGCATTTTCGCAAAACTATTTTGATAGTAGAAGAAGAAACACTTATAAATCAACATATTGTTACGTTCTTCTCAGCCAGGCCTTCTGTAAACACTGCCCAACAACACAGCCCATCTAAAACATCAACTTGACAACAAGAGCTTCAATAAACAAGGTGGCGGTTTATTTACAATTATTAACAACAGCCAATACAACACAATTGGCTGCAATAACTCAAATACTTTGCTACAGAACAGAACTGCCTAACTAATCACTACAAATCTCTTTAGCTCGTACAGCTACATTTACGAGGTCTCACTTTGTAGCACACAGTCCTTACTGCTTGCTGTCCTTGTCTCACACTGTCTCTCGTCTCTGGTCCGTGAAGGCCCTGGTCACATGACCACAGCACGGGCCATATTAGTGTGTATTAGCAGTAATGTCCCTTGTTCTTCAACACCCGTTGACCTGTGTGATTCGCCTTAGTCTCGTGTGTCAGTAGGTCACACACACATTAACCCTTTCAGTCCGCCACAAGGGTTATAACAACATGTTTGCAAACACTTAATCCAGATTTGTATCGCAATAAATGAGTATTCGGAAAATTGTTCAACTTTGATAGAGAAGACTTTCAACAAGTGTGAACTGGATGTCGGGTAGATTTGGAAAGAACGATGACATTTCGTCCGCAAACAAGCGCAATCATTCTATCACCAGAAATTATCATTTAATCTGTTTGTCAACATGTTCCTCTTATAGATTAGATAAGTTTGCAAACAAGTAAATATAATTTTCGTCCAATTTTGTTTGCTAAAACTGAATATACATTTAGAATGATCTTTTTTTTTTTTTTGACAAATTTAGGCATGTTGCGTTCGATCATTGTATGGACCTTTTTCATAGCTTTTTCCTAATTCTTGAGGCAGCGCCTTTCTTACTTATATTTTTGTAGAATTATATAGCGGATTTTGATGACTTTTGATAATTCAAAGTGTACCAAACGTTGAAGCCCAGTTAGACATGTAAGCAGACATGGAGCATCAACTTTGGAGACACCTCTTATTTTTATTTGTCCAAAAATGAACCACTTGTTTGCAAAAGAGAAACTCGGAACTGCATAAGTGAAGATAGAACTTTGTTACAATTAACGGAGTTTCTGAACTCCTGCTTAAAGTATAACTTGCACTATTGACGTGAAAACATTACGTAAGAATATTACCACATAAATTCTTTTGTTTAAGTTCTTTATTCGACCATTTTTACATAATGAAAGGTTACCTTTTATATCATGGACTATAAAACAATAGCGAATAATTCATTATAATCGACATTTCTTTTTAAGACGCTATGACGCAAGTGCACGCTGGTTATATAGACACTTTAATTGAAATTCCCGGTGGGCCGGTACCAAAATGAACTAGTAGTACTGCTCAGTTGGCTACTTTGATTAACGTGGGTTGGCTCTTGTCTTACTTTTGTCAAAGATCTTAACAGACTTTACAATAAGAATTTGGATTCAATGTCTGAATGCCTATACCGTGTAACTATTCAATCCTTTATACACTCTTAGCGTTTAACAATCAACACCAAGTATGTAGACTTCGCGATAGTGTGAACATAATCTGGAGAATCTGTAACGGACCTGAACTTTTAACTTGGTACTACTAATTTCCCGATGTAATATAATTAGTATCGTATGCAATAGTCTACAATTCCACAGGTAAAGAAATAGTTTCAGATTGCATGTGTGCATTATATTCTTGGGTTATTCGGTTGGTCACAAGATCCCGGAATTTCTCCTACCAAGAAGTCATTCAAAAACACTGAAAAACATATGACAGTACTTGCAGGCTGGTTCATATGGTAATGTCAGGCCAGGGCCAATTTTTTACAAATAGTCCGCCCCTGCCACGACGTAAATATTTACAATACAAATAATAAGTATAATCTACAATTGTGTAACTTTAGGTTGTGCAATAATTAACATTAATTTAAAAAAAATTATTACATTTCTAAAAGATTCTGATGTCTGCAACATCTTTCTCTAATTGCGATTGCAGTCAAAGAAATAGTAACTAGTCTATACATGTGTACAACGCCAAGATTTAAATTTACACGTTAGAATAGACAAAAAAAACAAAACAATATTTTCGACGGTCTTGGGTAACACCAGGCGAATCGTCATTTGACCTCCATGGGGTCACGCCCCCAAGTTGAGAACCCCTGGAATATTGATTCTTTAATAAAGTGATACGGACAAAAAAATAATAAAAAAAGCTTACCGACTTTGTTTCACCAAGACGTCTCTCGATTTCAAAAGCAATGTATTGCCATTTTCCCCCGTTACCTGCAGTGTTTATGTATGTGCACAGATAGACAGAATCTGTCCCCACATTGTGATGGCTCGCCATCCCTTTGGACCCGGTCAGTATGGAAGAGAGGCGTGTGCTGACGTGTGAGCAGCCCAGCACTCGCAAATTTACCGCCCAGGCTTTCCCCCAGCAATGGAGAGGTCACTCCATCTCTGACAGTAATGTCTTTGGAAAAACACGGAGAGTGGTAGTTACCGGTGATAAGTTCCTAGCTGATTGGCGTAAGCTGGAACGCCAGGGACCACTCTTGACGGTAGGAGGGGCTTTTTAGCCTCACTGGATAGCTACTGCCTGCCTTAAGCCGAGCAGCCCTCGGACAGTAAAGTGCTATCCCGCCACAGCTTGCCGCACCACTGGGTGCTTGGTGCTAAGACAAAATCAAAAAGCAAGCTGCTTACCCGCACCTGCAAATACAATCAAAAGAAAACCCTCAACATTAATGCGTTTAGCAAGCTGGAACATACGGACAATGTGCCCTGGCTTCAATACTGACCCTGAACTAGTCACAGACATGCGTCAAACAGCTATCATCGACAGAGAACTCAGCAGACTAAACATTGATGTGGCCTGCCTGCAAGAAACCAGACTGGCAGACAGCGGATCTCTTACAGAAAGCAACTATACATTCTACTGGCAAGGAAAACCAGAACAAAGCCCTAGTATACATGGCGTCGGCTTCGCAATAAGAAACAGTCTCGTCCCCTGCATCGTGATGTTTCCCATTGGCAATGAAAGAGTATCACACATGAAATTTGCATCACCGCAAGGCAAAGTTAATATAATCTGTGCTTACTCACCAACCCTTGCTGCACCGGAAGAGGACAAAGACAGATTCTATCAAGCTCTAGAGGACGTAATTAAAAGTATTCCAAAATCCGAGCACCTCTAGATAAATGGAGACTTTAATGCCCGTGTTGGTGGTGGAAATGATGCATGGCCACAATGCTTGGGACCTCATGGTGTTGGCAAAATCAATGACAATGGCCAAAGGCTACTCGAGTTTTGTAGCTCTCATGAACTGTGTGTAACAAATACATTTTTCTCTGGCAAGGAACGCCATAAAGTCTCTTGGCAGCACCCACGCTCAAAAAGGTGGCACCAGCTTGACCTCTGCATCACCCGTAGGATGGATCTGAAAAGTGTCATCCACACCCGTTCATACCATAGTGCGGACTGCAACTCAGACCATTCACTAGTGCTAAGCAAAATCAAACTACTTCTCAAGAAGGCTTATACTTCCACTCAACCCAGAACTAGGCGAATTAACGTCAACCATGTAGGTGACCCAGAGAAGTGTGCACTCTTTGGCGAGCTCCTGAACAGTTCAATCCCCTCGTTAAGTAATGAAGAAGACATCTCTATCAGATGGGAGAAATTAAGAGATGTAATCTACAGTTCGGCAATCACCGCCTTTGGGCCTCAAAAACACAAAAATGTAGACTGGTTTGAGGCGAATCTAGCACAAATGGAACCTTGCATCGAGAAAAAGCGATCTGCACAACTCGCTCTCAAGACAAAGCCAAGTACAAGATCTTTGGAGGCCTTCAAAAGTGCTAATAAAGAGGCGAAACAAATGGCTAGAAAATGTGCTAACAACTTTTGGAGGGATACCTGCAACAGAATCCAAGACAGTCTCCACTCAGGAAATAGCAAAGCTCTATTTGACGGCATTAAAGCGGCCCTGGATCCAACAGTGTCTAAGCCTGCCCCCCTTCTATCCAAATCAGGAGAAAAAATTACAGATCAAACCAAGCAGCTAGAACGTTGGACAGAACACTACCTCGAAGTCTATGCCACACAGAACACAGTAGACGATGTCGCCCTGGCTTCTCTACCAGATCTTCCAGTACTGGAATGCCTAGATGATCTTCCGAGCCTCAGTGACCTTAAAAAAGCAATTAACTGCATAAAAAATAGAAAATCTCCTGGGAGTGATGGTATCCCAGTGGAAGTAGTGAAAGTCAACGAATCACTCCTGCTCCCTGAACTCTATATTCTCCTCTGCCGCTGTTGGGAAACAGGTCATGTCCCACAGGACATGCGTGACGCAACTATAGTCACAATATACAAGAACAAAGGGGATCGGAGTGACTGCAACAATTACAGGGGTATCTCTCTCCTCAGTATAGTGGGCAAGATCTTTGCTAGAGTGGCACTATCCAGGCTGCAAGTGATAGCTTCTAGAGTCTACCCAGAGTCTCAGTGTGGATTCAGGAGTGGTAGATCCACTGTAGACATGATATCTTCTCTACGACTACTGCAGGAGAAATTCAGAGAGAGAGACAGACCCCTTTACATCGTTTTTGTTGATCTGACTAAAGCTTTTGACATGGTCAGCAGAAGTGGCCTTTTCAAACTCCTGAGGAAAATAGGTTGCCCTCCCAAACTACTGCAGTTCATTGAGTGTTTTCACGAGGAAACTAAATGCACTGTCAAATTCAATGGAGCCCAATCAGCACCTTTTGAGGTTTGCAGTGGTGTCAAGCAGGGATGTGTGCTCGCACCTACTCTGTTTGGCATATTCTTCTCCTGTCTACTGCATTATGCGTACAACGACATAAACGAAGGTGTGTTTCTCCATACAAGATCCTCTGGAAAACTATTTAATGTTTCAAGGCTGCGGGCAAAAACCAAGGTTAGGAAGCTACTCGTCAGGGAACTCCTGTATGCTGATGATGCAGCTATTGTGGCTGATTCTGATATTCAGCTACAGTGCCTGGTTGACAAATTATCTGCTGCTTGCCAGAAGTTCGGCTTAAACATCAGTCAAAGCAAGACTAAGATACTTGTCCAAAACACAATCACTGCACCTCAAGTAAGCATTAATGGCCAACCCCTAGAAATTGTTGATCACTTTTGTTACCTTGGCTCCATCATATCCAACAACACTGGATAAAGACATAAACAACAGGATAGCCAAGGCAATGGCCACCATGTCACGGCTGCAGAAAAGAGTCTGGGACAACATATTGCTGACTAACAGTACTAAAGCCCTAGTCTACCGGACCTGTGTGTTGAGCACCTTGCTGTACGGAAGTGAAACATGGTCAACCTACTCATGGCAGGAAAAAAAGCTGAATGTTTTCCACCTCCGATGCCTAAGGTGGATCTTTAAAATAAGGTGGCAAGATAAGATAACCAATGAGGAAGTGCTACAAAGAGCAGGGTGCCAGGACATCCGCTCTGTTATCAGCAGCAGACGCCTTGGCTGGCTTGGCCACGTTCGTAGAATGCCAGAAGGTCGACTTCCACAGGACATCCTGTATGGCGATCTGATAGAAGGCAGGAGAGCCGCTGGTCGCCCACTTTTACGTTATACGGATGTATGCAAACGCGACATGAAGCTCTTCAAAATCGACACTGGCAACTGGGAAGAGGTGGCACTGGACAGATCCTCATGGAGAGAGAGCATAAAGGAAGGGTCAAAGATTGCAGATGCCATACACAACAGAAGCAGAAAGAAGGGTGAAAATGCAACGGCGCCTGGTGATTATATATGCCCAACCTGCGATCGCAGCTGTGTATCAAGGATTGGCCTCTTTAGTCACACAAGAAGTTGCAAAGGGAAAAGATCGTCTCTCGAGACGTAAAATGCCACAGAGACAGAATCTTTGTCGTGAATTAAAGCGTCTTTACATTTGGTTCTGTGAATGTTTGTGATGTTCTTGAATACAATACTTACACCTTCAACTTAACCTGGAAAATATGCTATTTTTCATTGTAAATCTTCTTATAACTTTTTGTTACGTAAACTACATCTACATATCTAATTCTAGTTAATAACAGCTTATTCACAGATCTTTTAAACACACAATTTGAAGGGTTTGTTTTTTTATCATTAGTGCTATTAGTAAATGAAACAAGCTGCTTGAATTTGCTAGGAAAAAAAAACAATTACTTAATAGAAATTATGTATTTATTTAGCATGTAACTAGAAAAAAAACCACAAATACATGTAGGTGGATTAATTTTATGAGATTTTATCTACATATTCGACAATTCTTGAGAAGGACACTAACAATAGATTTATATTCGCTTAACATAGTGAAAATGAATTCGCCAAGTAAGAAACAAACTGGATGATAAACGATTTTTCAGTCGAGGTCTCATATAGCAAATTTTCCGGTATAAAAGATAATCTTTAAACTAATTGTTTAAGAAATTTCTTGAAAGTTTGTTTTTTTAAATAAAGAAAATCAGAGTTGCATATCTAGTTCTATGTTGGTCAGTTCATACAGTTAGTCTATGTATTGTCAGTTATTACTCAGTAAATAGTAAACCTCCACAGATGTTTACGATTTGTATTGCATTTTACACTGCTATTTCAAATACTTTAAATTTAGTATCGGTTTACGAATATGAAAGGATTTAACCACAGACATATATTTTTTATAGACTGGACATGGATATCTATTACACTACACAAAAATGTCGTGAAAAACTTTTAAAAAGCTGGAAGTGAAATAGACGTCGTTTTGAAAAGTAGCTTTAAGTACTATGGTATTGTATCTCTATCTATCTATCTATCTATCTATCTATCTATCTATCTATCTATCTATCTATCTATCTATCTATCTATCTGTCTATCTATCTATCTATCTATCTATATATATATATATATATATATATATATATATATATATATATATATATATATATATATATATATATATATCCATCTGTCTATCTATCTATCTGTCTATCTGTCTATCTCGGAAGCCAAATGATTAACAACTCAGCCTCCGCGCCTTCGGATTCTCTGACAGATACATATTTTTTCCGGTACAGGCCAAACTTTGAGGCCCGCTCCAGTCTCAGTATTGTGAGACAGAGTTCCCGCAAGTTCCTTGAGATCCCATATTCTAAATAATAAATAAATAAAAAAAAAAATTTGCTCAAAATAAAAATAAAACGCAAACACAATTTCAATTCACAATGTCAGTATACCCGCACACCCAGTGTAAAAAGCAAAAACAAATACAAACAATGAGGAGTTTGAAAGGCATTAGGAGGAATTGTAGAAAAGAAACTCGCGATAATGTCTGTTATATGTAACTGAATTGATATAATGACAACTTTAAACGAATCCATTTTAAAAGAACATTTTATTACTAAAGAACAAATCAGAGATGTGTCATGGACGAACGCAAGAGATACAAAGTCAACAAACAGATAATGCAAGTACGTTTATAATGTCTGTATTTTAAATTAAGTTTTTTTTTTCTAGCTATATATTTCACTCTTTGTTCAATTCTCTTTCTCTAATTTATTTTTTTATTAATCTGCCTCTTAGACTTTCTCTGTAGCAGAATTTGATTTGTTTACTCTTTAAAATCAAGCATATAATTCTTGAAACAATGGGAAACGGAATAATGGGCTTATATTTCATTATATTATATTATTGGCGTGTGTCTGTGCGGTAAAGTGCTAAAAGAGGTCCCGGTTTCGAATCCTGGTTAAGAGTGGGATTTTTCGGGGGGGTCTTTGGGCGCCTGAGAGTCCACCCAGCTTTTAACATAACAACAGTTGAGGGAAAGTAAAGGCAGTTGGTCGTTGTTAACTGTATAAAGAGAAAGACATGACCTTTACCATTATCTGCCTTATAGACTAGAAAGCCTGAAAAGGAAAGTTTACGATTAGACATTTGAAAAGCTGTACTGACAATTTAAGAGTTGTCTTCCTTTAATAGATTACATACTACAGTAATAAGATTTACATATTTTTTTTAATTTTTTTTTTGAACACCAGAAATAGAATTTAAGAAAATAATGAACATGATGCAATTAAAGTAATGTAATAATGTGATGCATTTTAACTCTTATGGTCAATACATTTCCTTACATAATCTCCGTTTCACAACCTGCTTCATAAACCCATCCGTGGACATAGACTAGGGGTGGGCAACCTTTTTCCATCAAGGGCCGCATAAAAAAAATTCGGGAATGGGGGGGGGGCATATATGTATATGAAATATGTAATTACAAATCAGAAAAATGTTAATTCAGATGTATACTGTTTTCTACATTTACATTTCATTTTTTTACCCTCCCAATTAAACAATTACAATAAGAGCCATTTCTAAAACTAAATTTCCGACTTTTTAAAAATTTTATTATAGTCGTTTTACATCACAAGATTTCACCACAAATGTACAGTCGTAATTAATGTGAAGTATTTAACTGTTTACACTCGTACATAATGTTCTAGAACTGTGGAACTGGTTTACTAGTTAATATCCTCGTGACTGCAGTCAAATTACAGCCAGTCACCATCGACCTGTGATTACACTAGTTCTTTTTTCAAACCAGAAAAAAAACGTGTTTACTGATGTATGTGGATCCAAATAACATGAAAGTTAAACAGCAAAGTTTTTTTAAGGTGGAAATACAGTTTCTGGCACCCATTAAAGTCCCGCGGAAGAACTAACTGGAACTTCTCTTTTAGGTCGTAATTTGCTTGAAGGTATGTCCTTTGGAGCTGAATCTGCTTCTGCATCAAATGATGAGCTAAGGGTGTTGAAAATGAATTCCAAGCTCTTGATGTCTTAAAATTTTATTTCGAATTCACCATCAAGGAATCCAAATAAGTCTTGTAATTTTTAGCCATGTTACTAGAAATAGTTTCACCTTTCAACAAAGGAAAATGACTAAACCTCTTTATAACATTGACTAAATACTGGCCTGAGTTTGTGTTTGACTATAATTGGAAATATTTCAAATAAGAATGATCTTCTTTTACTTGACATTATTT
Organism: Biomphalaria sudanica; assembly: GCA_036873155.1. Lineage (NCBI taxonomy): Eukaryota > Metazoa > Mollusca > Gastropoda > Planorbidae > Biomphalaria > Biomphalaria sudanica. The sequence continues at coordinate 2,695,486 of JAZGLO010000933.1, read as the reverse complement.
AGAAGACCTGTAGAGACAAAATGTTTCTTTAGCCTCTTCCTCAGAAGTGATCAGAATCTGAACTTTCTCAAATTGATATAGATATCTAGAATTTGTTATTTGTTAATATATTTGCATTTTTATATGAATAACCTGTGGTCACACCTGATTTTTTTAGATGTTCGCGGGTCGCATAAAAGACACCGGCTGGCCGCATGTGACCCGCGGACAGTAAGTTGCCCACCCCTGTCATAGACCATTAATTTATTTTTTTACTTTTGTACACCCTTGAAAGTCTTATTAAACTCATGAGGGTCTCTATTGATTACTTTGGGAATCACTGCACTCGACAAAGCAGATTCCCATAAATCAGCAGCGTTTGTCAGTATCAAAGATTTACCCAGCAGTAAAATGTCCCAAGATACGCCCAGCACTGCCATCACCTCAAAATAATTATTTCCTTCAAAAATCTAAACAAAACCTATAGATAATGTTAAGGCTTCCGCTCGGTGTTAATTCTATTAACTATATCTAGTGTAGATCTACTTCTGACTAGAAGTAATGCCGAGCTTAAAATACTTCAGTAACACCGGCGAAAGGCCGAAACAATCAAAATATGTAGTCGACGCTGATGTTGTTCTAAAAATATATTTAATAATCAAGAAGGGAATCGTCCGATGTCAGCTATGTCCGTAAATCCGTATATCTATTGTACTGCTCTCCACGAAGCGTCTTCTTTGTAGCGTCACTTAGAGCGTTCTTGTTTTTGTAACCAACTTTACGTCATCGTCGCTAAGTAAAACTTTACCCTATTCCCGAAACAAATAACTAACTTCTAATCATGTCATAACAACTCCTCCCCCTCCCACTAAAAAAAAAATGCCTGTCAATTTTTTTATTTACTGTCTTGGTCTTACATTGTGCAAGGGCCAAAATGTAGGGAAACATAAAAGACAACACAACTTGCTTGCGGTTTCAACTTCTTCATTATTGTCCCAAACTCAAGTTGATCTGAACACATATTTCACTCAGGTGGAACAAGGTGATACTGTCCAATGTGATGTGCTGTAGGTGACGCAGACTTACTTGTCCCCACACGACCTAACTCTTTACTGATTTATGATTATGATCATATACAAAGAATAAATTATGAAACGTACTTTTCCTTGATATCAATACATCGTCGCCTTACAAATGCCCTCTCTATTCATACATCCATTTATACGATTCATACATACTACCCTAAATAAATAACCAACATGAGTTAATCTAATAATAACCCAATTGCATGTATATTATAACATATAGCCCGCGTGTGTCCTTCTACCTCGGTATGACTTGCGATTACCGCTTCCACAGGCCTCTCTTCTTACACCACTATAGCCCGCGTGTGTCCTTCTACCTCGGTATGACTTGCGATTACCGCTACCACAGGCCTCTCTTCTTACACCACTATAGCCCGCGTGTGGCCTTCTACCTCGGTATGTCTTGCGATTACCGCTACCACAGGCCTCTCTTCTTACACCACTATAGCCCGCGTGTGTCCTTCTACCTCGGTATGACTTGCGATTACCGCTACCACAGGCCTCTCTTCTTACGCCACTATAGCCCGCGTGTGGCCTTCTACCTCGGTATGACTTGCGATTACCGCTACCACAGTCATCTCTTCTATCATCACTGTCGGGTACAGACCTGTGCCTCCTATCCGAACTCGCAATCTTCTGTTCAGACTGTTCTGCCCTACTCCAACATTCTCTAGCGATGTGCCTATGTTAATGGCTGTTAAAACAAATTCTTTCCTTTCTAGGTTTATTTCGCCTCATGTTGCCATACCTGACCTGCTTTACCAACTTCTAACCTGTTTGTCAGTAGCGGCTCTGACACCTGCTACATTTTCAAGTAAAACATCTTTAGATAACCTCGGCATGGCTACCCCTTCACAATACCCTGTGTACAATGGAGATCGAAGGAACACTTTGCATACTTCGAACCTCTTTACTGCGCCGTCTGCCAATCTTACTGATTTGGTGTAGCCTAAATAATCCTTAGATTTAACTAATCCTCCTCGAACTGCGAGTGTACTGGTAGCTGTGTCCCGGATCACATTTATCAGTTTATTATTAATCATGCTCGGATATAATTTAAATCTATCTTCCCCACAATCAACGTAGTTAATTTCTTCATCTGGTTCACTATCCCTACTATCACGATCCCTGTCTTGGATGCTCCTTACAAAATTAACCCTATCTGGTGACCGATTATCCCTATCCTGTCTACAATTTCCTTGATTACCTCTCCTATCACTAGTGCCCCTATTATCCTGTGTATTCCCATTGCCAGCTCCATTCCCTCTATGTTTCCTACACTGGTATGCCATGTGTCCCTTTTTCTGACAGTTAAAACATGTAACATCCTAAGGTTTTTCTCACCCGCTTTAGGTCTATCTATCATAACTTAATCTGCCATTGTTTTCATTTTCCCAGGATCTATCCTTTATGCCATCATAACTATCCCGACCAGTGTTCACACGTTCCCTGGACCTATCGTTTCTCCTACCATAATCCCTATCATTACCATCATTTCTCTTTACATAATTTACCAGGTCAATAACTCTTTTGTGGTCTCTAACCGAAAGTGGATTGTTTGGGTATGCGTTTTTAAAGGTCCTAATGATTTCTACCAAGTCTTCAATTACCTTAGGGTTTCTTTCCTTTACAAAGGACTGTAGCTGAGGGTCGCACTTATTGATGAAATTGTCAATCAGAATAAAGTTCCTCAACCCCTCGTAAGTGTTCTCCATATTCTCGAATCCGAGCCATTTAGTGAAGAAGTCCTTTTCTGAGTTGATGGTTGTTTGTGGATCAACTTGGCCGGATGTAGTATTTTCGTAATACTTCTTTCGGAATGTTTCCGCGTTGTGCCCGTATGCGTTTAGCAGTTCCTTCTTTAGCACCTGATATCTGTTTCGCATCGAGTGGTCGTGGTTTTGGCAAATCGTGAGGGCTTTCCCGTGTACGAAGTCCAACAATATTTCGGACCACTCCTTCTCTAGGGGCAGGAATTATCTCTTCAGTACGGCTTCGACAGGACTGTAGCCTTGTCACGAGTCGAGTCTGTGACCTATTTCGACCAGCGTAAACAAGTTAATTTTAGATATCCAATCGAAGAAAGAGGTTAAGGGAAAAAAATAGCATACGTCAGCTTCTAGAAGGTCAAAGTTACTAAAATAATTATCGGAGAAGGTTCCAGGATTCTACAACGTACGATCAAAGAAAGTATTAATTAAGGGAAAGTCAGTCAGACGGGGTCCTCGCATAGTAGTAGTTCTTGTAGAGCGTTGGTCCTCACACAGTCCTCGATTGCTAATAAGTTTTGTGATATTAGCGGGTCCATTAAGTAAAGTTTTAGTAGTTGAAGTTGAAGTTATACTAAGTGAAGTTTCATGTATCATTTAAGTTTTATTTATGAAGTATCCAGTCAAGCTGTTATTGAATTGAGAAGTTAATTTGATGTGAAAGTTGAAGAAGTATTTTTAAAGAAGTTTGAAGAAAATACAGAGAGATGTTTCTTTCTTTATTTCATTGAATTGTCAAGTATTGATAATATAATCCCCGGCAAGTGTGATCGTCACACCATATTTTGGCAGTGCTCTCTTCAGGTAAAGCAATTTGGCTGGGTACCTCTGTTACGCAGATCACCTTACAGTTCCCTCAATAAGATTGCCTTTTACATAGAGTCTTCCCCAATTGTGGCATTCAAGTTCTGCTTAGCTTAGCTGTCGGATTATAAGCATTATTCACTTCGACGTTCGCAACAGCATTACAATTTGTAAAGAGGTCTCACAATCGTATGCCCATGATAGAGCGCAGACAGCTTTGATGAAAGCGTTCATGAAATTGTAGTAGCTTGTTCAGAATCATTCATGAGGGTTGAGAGAGACACCTCAAATACATATCTCTATGCAATAAATACAGGTAAACATTACTCTGCATCTCTACAATATATAAGCACGAGAACATTAACACGATTTAGAAACATGTTGTAGAAAATCTTCAAGTTTAAATAATTCAAGGTAGGTGTATAGTAGAATTATTTCTCTAATTGATAGTGCGGCGTTGATTACTATATTGATGACGTCATTACACTATTAATATTTTACTGTGTAGACTAGGGGACTGAGCTTTTGTTGCTTGTCACAACTTCTAGTGACGTAAAGTTAGTGTGTGTGTGTGATTTGCGTCATTTATCGTCAAGTACCGTCTCTCCATCTTGTGCTGTATAGAGGCAAGACATGTTTTGAGAGCTCTTGAATTTCTCCTTGGTTATTGTTACTGGATAGCCTTAATGTTTGCCTTGGACATTTTCTTGTTGGATTATCTTGACCCCTGTTTAGAGTGAGTTTTATTTTTCATTGTATAGTTTTTCTATTTGAATTCGTTCGTATTTGTAAGTCTATAATTAGACTAGATCTAGATGATTAGAAGAATCCTTTCTTTTATCTTCTATAGGGTTTTAGCGACAAGTCTAGGTTTTGGTCGTAGTCTCAGTTCAAGACTGTATTTCAAGTTGTGGCGTCAAGTCTAAGTCGTGATCTTAGCTTGGTGTCAAGTCAATGTGTAAGACTCAGTGTCAAGTCTTGGTGTCAAGACTTGTTTATCCATTCTCAATTTTATATATTGAGAGTACAACTTTAGGTCTACAGTCTACAGGACTGAGGTTTTCATCTCACTAATGTCCATTAGTCGTCTGGTGTTCAAGTTGACTTTTTCATGAGTCTGAGGTTCAAGATTCCAGACTGCGGGTTGCCTTGGTCAGACCTGATGTTGCAGTGTGAACTGTAAATTTTTGGAATTGTCGTCAGTGAACAGTATCGGATCTAGAGGCTAGATCTGTGTGGATTGTCAATTGTTGTGTTGGAGGTTTGTTTGAACAACTTGTGATGAATATGTTGAAGGTAATAATATTGTTCAAATAATGATCATTTATATGTCACAAAGAAAAAAACTGGATCATGTTGGATTACATATATTACATATATATCTATTGATATTGATACTATTATTATCATTCATCATACATCAGATCATTTGTAAACATATCACTAGAATAAATATTTATTGTTATTTAACATCATACACTTAGTTTATTAATTTATATACATCTGTATGTGTATGGTGTGCTTGTCAGGCTGAACTTGGGTCAAAATATTACAGGTTCAGTAAATAATAACAATAACACAAATTGAAATAATATTAAGTGTGAATAACTATTCATATTTGAAATATCAAATATTAGTTTAATAAGTACAAGAACTCAAAAAACCTGAGAGTAGGGTTGGGTTATCGTAAAAAAAATTATAAACTATTATTTCAGAAGTATGGACAAAAGTATCAAAACAGTTCAACTTAGTAATAATCCTGACAAGTATCTTTAATACTAAATCCTATCATCAAACAATGCTCCTCAATGTATTAATAAAGCTACAACACTTACATATTTATTATTTCTATTTTAGTTTCAAATTGTTTTTACAGGCAATAGATATTTACTAGTTAAAAAGTATTGTGATTGTCAAAAACAGTTACGTGATAACAAAAAAAAAACACCATAAAATAACAAATACAGCAAAATAGCAGAACAGTTTTTAATTAAAAAAATAAAAAATGATTATTATATCGGATATTATGAAAATGATAAACACGAATTTTTATTTCCATACCCTTAATGGTCCCATTTCTTATTCATGGTTCTTTAAAAAAACAACAAAAAAACATGTAGATATATCTGCGGACAAACACTGAATCAAAAGAAGAAAAAAGCTATTTACACTCGACTCTACATAGCAGAGGGTAGATAAAATTTCTAAATTCGGTCCAGAATTTTTATCTCTGCATCAGTTTTATAAAAAAAAAAATAAAGTGTACATATACAATTTTGTTAAAAACACACACAAACCTTGTATATCTAAACACAATTTTAAATATCTAATAATAACATCAGTAATTAACCAATATATCGAAGTTTAAACATTTAATTTTAAAAAATGCAATGGCATATGTAATTTATTTATTTAAGACAATAAGAAATTTAAAATACCTTAATTTGTCTCAGATATATATTATTAAACACTCACAAATTTTTATAAGGCGCGAAAATGTGTGTGTGTGAGAGAGACAAACACACACACACATACACACACACATAGAGAAACTAGACAATTGTATTAACAAAAATATTTTTAAATGGTTAAATGATTTTTTAAATATTTGTTAAAGATATATCCTTTATATAAAATAAATCAATTACTAGATCAAGTTAATTGAATTAAAATAAAGACATTATACTTTTGTTTTCTCCGACTTACCTAAAGAAGAAGTTCTCTCATATAGTATTTCATTCCCGACACTTGTATCATTTTTCTATATTAAAATTTCGACTGAAATGTAAACATTTTTTAACGATTAATCTGAAAATCATAAAAAAACGCGTTTACAAAGACAATTTGTGTTATCATATAAAAATCAAAAGAGGCGCCCATCGGTTCTCCCTATTTATTATATATATTCAAGATATGACTGTTAAGATTTTGCAATTAATAAAAAAATTCAACTATTCATTTGGCGTTGTTTTTAAATTAATAACTAGCTAATAACCTATTATTGATAAATAGACTTTTAGACTTCTCGGCAAGATAACTACCTTAAGTGTATATGACAGAAGAACTATTTTAGTTAATCTTTAGCAATAGTTTGTATTCAAACTTTGTAAGCCACAACGCTTAGTAAATAGTTTTTTTTTTATTTCTCTTATAGATATTGAAATCTGAGTGGGATAGATGGACATTTCACACAAAACCTTACGAAGAGGGTCGCTTAAAAATAAAATAAATAGAAATAATTTATAGTTTGATGTTTCGATGTAGTCCTTTGGGCGAAGTGCTAAAAACTCATTTTTAACGAACAAGACATGTCTTAACACAGTTTGTCTTTTTATTTTTCATGGCAAAGACCTACCTTCTATTTTCAGGAGCTGTTGTCTCCACACATTTTAACGCCATGTTAATCTACTAAAATAAAACCTGTAATATATTTTCTTCTAATATTTTATTCAAAAAATTAAACTTGTCTCCCACATAAATGATTATAAGAGTCCCCTTTGCCTGTGTCTCTCTGTGTCTGTCTCTCTCTCTCTCTTAATCTGTAACATAAAATAAATAAATACATATTTAAATTACCTATGAAAATATAAATGTTAAAATATGCAATATTTTAAAGCAACCTTTTACGTTTTTAATAATTTTTCTTGTAAAGTGGAATTGAAACAGTTCCATCTCGCCTTGTGAAATCATTAAGGGAAGTATCTTTCAGTCCATAGTTTAAAGTGAATTATTATGTGTTCAAAAGAGATGATTCACCAAACAAAACACTTAAGATTTTCCTTTCCGAACTGATAATGGCAAACCAGGAAATTAGTTCATATTACGCATCCTCAGTTTTACTGAACAGATATTAAAGAATTACACGGTTTAAAAGATATATGTAGCTTTCTAAAGTGTTATTTTTTTATTTAAATTTGTGTATTAGACATTTAGACGCCTATTTATACAATAACTTCACAATGAAATTAAAATTGGCCAATACTTTCTGTATATTTATCCGGCACAAATAAAATTCAAGTTTATATAAAATGTTATTAAATATAGGGTGCATGATAAAAATAATTCATAATTAGTTTTATTTTGTAAATGAAACATGCAAATTACATTAAATTTGTAAAATATTTTCAGATTCATATGATATAATAAAAATGTGTATACGATTTATTATCAATTCTCTACATTTATTATTGATGCTACTATTTATTATGGATTTCATCTGTAAGTACTTTTATTTTACGATTGTTATGTAGTGAAACATTACTAAAGCATTACAATTTACTTTACAACGGAATCAATGGCTTTGATAATGTATGTGTATGTTATGACAGTGCATGACTACCCAACTGTCCAAGGCTTCACACTTAGTGATGCCATAGCATTAAAAAAAAATAATTTTTAAACAAAATATACATATTAAACTTACTGGAAAAAAAGAAATACAATATAAAATTTACATTTACTATTATTCATTTCATTCTTTTTAAAGATTGAAAATGGTAAGGTCCTTTAGAAATATTTTGCCTATGATATCTACTCGTGGCTCATGCCTCCTCTGGCCGACGTGCTAACCTACATTAGGTCTTCAAATATTATGTAAAAAATGAATTCATCTTATTTTTCCCACATAGTGAGCCCTCACATATGAGTGGGTTAGTTAACATGTTTTATTCCTGAAGTACGTCACGCTGAACAGACGTCTGTATAGCTGTGCGTGTTTATCTCCAGAGGTTGAGAAAAAATCTCCCATTCACCCGACGCGAGCAGAGTTGTGTTAACTGAGCGCCTAAAGGCAGCACGGAAGACCTTCTCCCAGATACCCCCTTCTCTCCCCCACCCTTAACGCAGGTCTTAAATTGAGCAGTCTATAAGCATAAAAGTTGCTCTATATAAAAGCTAAAGAAAATAATATAGTCCATCACAGTGAGTTCCCAGAAGGGCATATATCCACATTAAGTCACAGAGGATGGACGCAATGTAAATATGTTGATACTGTCTAGAGGTCAGACCTTAAGAGGGAACATATATTGTTTACTAGGTGAAAAATCTCAATCAGGGGGCAACCTCACTTTTACATAGGTACCTTGGTAATCATTTTGCTTATTCGGAGGTAAGTCTCTATTAGAAAGCTGAACTATAAAATACACACTAAAGCAAGGGACCTTTTACTACACAAATCACGAGTAAATTAATTTGTTAAAGTGTATTGTAAGCCTATAACTAATTTTGATGTACAGAAAAGTACAATTAGCATAAAAGACATTTCCAAGTGCTAATTTTTAAGGGGAGCTAAAAACCTCGTACTTCTTATAAGTTTATTTCATGACACGAAATTTATTGATAGACACTGACAATTTTTTAAGATACAAAAGATTAACGCAAGACATGTATTGACACTGTAAATAAGTGGTTTGTGGCTTTTGAAATGCCATTCTGATGACAATTTGATGGCCTGAAATACATGGACACATACATCTACCCACTAAGCAACTGTCTTCATTCATAATATGCATGCACATGCTCATGCACAGTGCAGCTTGCGAATCAAATTATAACATTTCGAGAGTTTAGATTCGTCAAGGTTAGATCTTATTGTAATTTCTAAACTTTGCCAAACTTATTTTTTTTTATACTTTAACACACGTAAACATTTCAAAGTATAGTCTATTCATTTGAATATTTGATACAAGTAATCTTAAAATGTGTGTTTCAAAAATATTTTTACAACACGTTTATATAACAAGATTTCTATTCGACATTACCGAAAGTGTCACACGGGGGGCCCTGTTTATATGTTTTCAACATATTCAACTTAATAACACATTCGTAGTTCTACTTTATTTTATTTCAAATAATTTTTAATATACGTCTTCTGCTATGTAAGGCCTATCAGATCTTAATTTTGGATTCTGTTGATCTCTCAGTTTACTTATTCGATATATGTCAAAGCCACTTTAAAGAAGACTATGGCATAAATATCCCATAATCCAATATCAAAAAATTGGTAACAAGAAAACCAAAAACAAAAATACTTTTTAAAAAAAAAGCTTACACAAAATGTATTTGTATCAATTTATTTGGATCAGTTATGTAATTAAATTTGTAATTGATCTCATTTCTAAACCACCAACAATAATTCTATTCGATTAATAATCATTTTAGAAAAATCTTGTTTTTTAAAGCGCTTTTTCATTCTTTTATCTTTCTCATTGCGCTATAATCCTATCAACTTGATGCCTGGACCAGTGGGGGAAATGAGGGAAAGGGGATAGACGTAAATTCGAACTCGTGGCTCATGCCTCCTCTGGCCGACGTGCTAACCACTCTACTAGTGAGGTACTTACGACTAGAGAAGATTGAATTTTAACTCTTTCTCTCCTAACTGACGATACAAACGTTGATTCCATTGGAATGTGGTAAATAATTACGGAGCGAAAGAGTTAATATTGTTTGTTTTAATTTAGAGCAGTGACCTATAAAGGGGATTTATTCAGCTTATACCAACACTTAAGTCAAGAACAATGTCTTTCCCTTGTTCAATATACCAAACCCTAACCCTAGCCTTAACCCTAACTAGTTACCAATAGTTGATTAACTAATTGGTCAATTTTTTAAATTGATTTTTTGTGTTGTCAGGTTAAATAAATAATTGTGCAAAATTTCAGCTTGATCTGAGTTAGGGTGTCGGAGAAAAAACATTTACAAACTTTTATCAGACAGACAGACACAGAGTGTAAGCTGATATAAGCTTTTTAAAAATCATTTAACATTTACGCATTACTTTCTGTCTAGTATTTAGGGAAGTATTATTAGAATTCACATTTTATAAACTTTATTAGATTAGAATTTTAAAAGTTTTTTTTTTCAGATTCTGTTCAGGATACAATAACGTGTGGGACGTATGATGAAAGGAATTATTCTGAAGTGATTGTGAATTACACGAAACTTCCTATTGCCATTAAGAAAGATTCACAAAAAATATTTCATTGCACGATTGACAAGCGCTGCACTTTCTTTAAAATTTTCAAAAACACAACTGATTGTTTCATTGAATTGGACAATAATAACCATCAGTTAAAATTAAAATGCACTCGAAGGAGAAGAAATTGGACTCCAGTTGGACTGTGGTCACTAGAAGTTAAAAATAACGAGAGTAATTTACATGAAAGTGAAAGATGTAGCTTATATTTATATGGTAATACTTTTTATCAATACTATTAGTATTGTATGTGTACGTGTTTATATTATTTACATTTTGTTAATATTATTGAAACAAACCATTCGTACTTATAAATATTAAATTGTGAAATAAAAAGATATAGTGAATTAAAAATGCGGTTTTTAGTAATAATTTATTTTGCAAACCTTTTAAAACTTTCAAAGGTATCTAATTTATATTTCTTTTCCATAAAATAACATTTAGAATTTAGAAATTACTGAAATATATTTTTTTTACTTTTCTTAACACATATTGCTTTTAAAGGTGCATTGTAAGCGCCGCATTAAGTTGTTAAAAATCTTACATTTATTTTCTCATGAATAAATAACCAATTTATTAGTAAGTTCCAAAGAGCTGTACTTCCAGAGTCACATTTAAAAAAAATATTAACAATAAATAAGTATTGTTAATACGCCGAAAAATATATTTCTTCACAAATATGACATGATTTTATATTTTATAATATTATTGATTGCAACTCGTGAAATAAATGTAAAATTAGATAATAGCTGACATTTACTAATGCCAAACGATTTCGACCACCCACCAGTTTCCCTCCCACCCCAAAGGAGCAGCAGATACCTAATACTGTTTGGTATCAGCTGTGTTGAGGGTTTTGATAACAAGTCATTTCTTACAGCATGACCAAACTAGCTCAGCTTATCTATTCACAGTATAGAGGAAATCCACATTTTTTGTCAGACATAGTATTAAAGTGTAAACATACAAACTTAGAATTCCTTGTCCTGTTACCCATTACTTAACAGTTTTATATAGCATTTTTCTCAAGAGATTGAATTTCTCTTTCCACCTTTGCATTCAGTGTCTTACTTTCACAATCTCGATAAAGTATATATACAACTAATGACGAGTACAGTTCTAATTTTATTTGATGTTACTCTTCCAAATTTGTCAGGTTAGCTATTACGGTAGATGTCAAACTTGAGCTTTTTTCTTTATTTCTTGTATGTGACCCTCCATCTTTTGTTGTCATAAAATTTCATAAGGTTTAATTACTCTTGATGACATCCATCTCCTCCACAAGACCATTTTTCGTGTCATTTTCCCACAAGGATTGAAAGACTTTCATGACCAATGAGCTCAATCTGCACATCTCTCCATCGGCTGATGCTGGGTTTAGTCCAGTCAGGGACTTAATATATCAAATAAATATTCTACTATCGGCCACATTGGGAGGCACAATTTCACATACTATTGCGTCCGAAGAATTGTTTACGTCCCTGCACACATATTTATTACCAACCAGCCTTATAAAATGACAAGAAATAGTCTCGAGCTTAATAAAGAAAAATAAAAGAAAAATACGAAAAATATGTTTTGAGAATGTTATCATTTTATCATCGTCTGTATTTTATATTATTAAGAAAATTATTAGCGTAGATCAATAAATATCCAAATCTAAAAATATATACTAGTTTTCATTTGCTGAAATTTAAAAATTAAAAATGAATGTCCATTCTACAGCTAAACCAAAGAAAGTCACCTGTACATACATTGAAACATGCGAAATAAACTCATTTGTAATTTGTAGTATTGAGAAAATATTTCCACAAGCAATATGTAAGTTTTACTTATTCAACCAGCAGGTATGTACTTTGTTTCACATTGTATTTCAATACTATAAATATTTCCTATATTACATTTTGTTGGCCATGTTCAGTCGTGAATAGTCTAAAGCTAATTCTGAACAGAAATGGTGCCTAAACCTTTTATCACTACGAGACATATCAATTTTACACTCGTGCTTCATTGGAAACAATAGCAAACAATGGAACTAATTATCCGTTTCATTTTGGTGTTCTCTTGACAGAATCCGTTTTGAGCTAACCCTGTGCAGACTGATTTATTTTAATAAAAAATGTAATCAATGATTGAACTGTAGTTAATCATAGGCTGTCTCACAACCTCTAGCAACGTTTGACAAAGTAGGTGCATCGTATTTATCGAGGAACGAATTACTTAAATTATTGTTATTAACCTTGACTCAATCATGTATTAGCTTTGCGTTTAATTATGACAAAATATGTATGTCACAAATATGTTGAGTAGCCAAATCTAATCATTAATGTTCTGAAAGAAGACATTCCTAACATAATCTAACTTTGTATTAGC